>PVKU01005225.1:0-127943 GCA_004027475.1 Anoura caudifer
GATCAGCGAGTTGGAGGACCAAGCAGAAAAAAACATCCAGGAAGAGCAAGAAAAGGAAAAGAGGCTCAGAAAAAATGAAGAGGGATTAAGAGAAATACAAGGTAATATGAAACGTAATAATATCCGTATAATAGGGATACCAGAGTGAGAAGAAGAAAAGCGAGGGATAGAAAACCTATTTGAAAAAGTAATGATGGAAAACTACCCTAATTTGATGAGAGAAAAAGTCACACAAATCCAGGAATCTCAGAGAGTCCCAATCAAGAGGAACCCAAAGAGGCCCACTTCAAGACACATCATAATTAAAATGGCAAATTTCCAAGACAAAGAGAGAATCTTAAAGGCAGCAAGGGAGAAAAAGGAAGTAACATACGAGGGAGCCCCTATTAGGTTAGCATCCAACTTCTCAATGGAAAGATTCCAAGCCAGAAGAGAATGGCAAGAAATATTCCAAGTAATGAGAACCAAAGGTCTGCAACCAAGACTACTTTACCCAGCAAGGCTTTCAATCAAGATAGAAGGCCAAATAGCTTCCCAGACAAAAGAAGTCTAAAAGAACACACCTCTACCAAGCCAGCTCTGTAAGAGATACTAAAGGGCCTGCTTTAAGGAAAGGAAGGAGAGATGAAAGAGAGGGAGAGGAACACAGGAACAAAAATGGCCATGAATAAGTACCTATCAATAACAACCTTAAACGTAAATGGCTTAAATGCTCCAATCAAAAGGGATAGAATGGCTGAATGGATAAGAAAGCATGACCCACACATATGCTGCCTACAAGAGACCCACCTCAGGACAAAAGACCTATACAGACTCAAAGTGAAGGGCTGGAAACAAATTTTCCAAGCAAATGGACAGGAAAAAAAAGCCGGGGTAGCAATACTCATATCAGACAAAATAGACTTCAAAAGAAGAGCCATAAAGAGAGACCCAGAAGGTCACTTCATAATACTCAAGGGAAGAATCCACCAGGAAGACATAAACATTGTAAATATATATGCACCCCACATAGGAGCACCTAAATATGTAAAGAAAATCTTAGAGGACTTCAAGAGAGTTATTGACAGCACCACAATTATAGTAGGGGAATTTAACACCCCACTGTCAAAAATGGACAGATCTTCCAAACAAAAAATCAACAAAGATATTGTGGCATTGAACAACACCTTAGATAAAATGGACTTAACTGATCTATATAAAGCCCTTCATCCCAAAGAAACTAAATACACATTCTTTTCAAATGCACATGGAACATTCTCAAAGACAGACCAGATGATGGGTTATAAAGCTAACCTCAACAAATTCAAGAAAATTGAAATCATACCAAGCATTTTCTCCAACCTCAAGGGACTGAAACTGGAAACAACCCCAAGGGGAAAAACACAAAGTCCTCAAAATCATGGAGATTGAATAATATGCTATTAAAGAATGAATGGGTCAAGAATGAAATTAGGGAGGAAATCAAAAAGTTTCTGGAAACAAATGAAAATGAACTCACAATGACCCAAAACTTATGGGACACAGCAAAGGCAGTCCTCAGAGGAAAGTTCATAGCAATACAGGCCTACCTAAAAAAGATAGAAACATCTCAAACAAACAACTTAACTCTACGCCTACAAGAACTTGAGGAACAACAACAAAGATAGCCCAGAGCAAGTAGAAGGAAGGAAATAAGTAAGATCAGAGCAGAATTAAATGACATAGAGACTAAAAGCACAATTCTAAGGATCAATGAATCCAGGAGCTGTTTTTTTGAAAAGATAAACAAAATTGATAAGCCTTTAAGCAGGTTCATCAAGAAAAAAAGAGAGAGGACCCAAATAAACACAATCAGAAATGAAAGAGGAGAGATTACAACTGACACCACAGAAATACACAGGATTGTAAGAAATTACTATGAAGAACTGTATGCCAAGAAATTTGAAAACTTAGGTGAAATGGACAAGTTTCTAGAAAAATATAATCTCCCAAAACTCAATGAAGAAGAAGCAGAAAGCCTGAACCGACCAATAACAGCAGATGAAATAGAAGCAGTAATTAAAAAACTCCTGACACAAAAAGCCCAGGACCAAATGGTTTTACAGGAGAATTCTACAAAGCATTTAAGGAAGAGCTAACCCCTATCCTTCACAAACTTTTCAAAAAAATCCAAAATGATGGAAGACTACCAAACTCTTTTTATGAAGCCAGCATCATTCTAATCCCCAAACCAGATAAAGACATAACAAGGAAAGAAAACTTCAGGCCCATATTGCTGATGAACATAGACACTAAAATCCTCAACAAAATATTGGCAAACTGCATCCAACAATACATTAAAAAGATCATATACATCATGACCAAGTGGGATTCATCCCAGGGATGCAAGGATGACTCAACATATGCAAATCAGTAAATGCAATACACCACATAAACAAAAGCAAAGACAAAAATCACATGATCATATCAATAGATGCAGAAAAAGCATTTGATAAGGTACAGCACCCATTTATGATAAAAACACTCAGCAAAGTGGGAATTGAGGGAGCATTCCTCAACATAATCAAGGCCATATATGAGAGACCTACAGCCAACATCATACTCAACGGGCAGAAACTAAAATCTTTTCCACTAAGATCAGGAACAAGACAAGGTTGTCCACTTTCACCACTTCTATTCAATATAGTATTGGGAGTATTGGCCACAGCGATTAGACAAGAAAAGGAAATAAAAGGCATCCAAATTGGAAAGGAGGAAACAAAACTATCATTATTTGCAGATGACATGATAGTGTACATAGAAAATCCTATAGACTCGGCCAAAAAGCTGCTCAACCTAGTAAATGAATTTGGCCAAACAGCTGGATACAAAGTCAATATCCAGAAATCAAAGGCATTTCTGTATACCAACAATGAAAGAGCAGAAGCAGAAATCAAGAAAAAAATCCCATTTGATACAGCAAAAAGAAAAATAAAATACCTAGGAATAAACCTAACCAAGGAGGTAAAAGACCTGTATGCAGAAAACTACACAACACTGAAGAAAGAAATCAAGGAAGACACAAACAAATGGAAACATATACTGTGCTCATGGATTGGAAGAATTAACATCAACAAAATGTCCATACTACCCAAAGCAATTTACAGATTCAATGCAATACCTATTAAATTACCAATGGCATATTTCATAGACATAGAACAAACACTTCAAAAATTTATATGGAGCCATCAACAACCTTGAATAGCTGCAGCAATTTTGATAAAGAAGAGCAAAGTAGGAGGGATCACAATACCTGATACCAAACTGTATTACAAGGCCATTGTAGTCAAAACAGCCTGGTACTGGCACAGAAACAGGCACATGGACCAGTGGAATAGAACACAGAGCCCAGAAATAAACCCAATTCTCTATGGTCAATTAATATTCAACAAAGGAGGCAGCAACATAAAATGGAGTAAAAGTAGCCTCTTCAACAAGTGGTGTTGGGAGAACTGGACAGCTACATGCAAAAAAAATGAAACTTGAACACCAACTTATACCATACACAAAAATAAATTCAAGGTGGATAAAAGATTTAAATATAAGCCGTGACACCATTAAAGTTCTAGAGGAGAATGTAGGCAGGAAAATCTCAGATATTTCATGCAGCAACATTTTTACTGATATGTCCCCTAAAGCAAGGGACATAAAGGAAAGAATAAACAAATGAGACCTCATCAAAATAAAAAGCTTCTGCATGGCTAAAGAAAACAGTATTAAAATAAAAAGAGAACCAACTGTATGGGAAAACATATTTGCCAATGATACCTCAGACAAGGGTTTAATCTCCAAAATATATAAAGAACTTACATGACTCTACTCTAAGAAGACAAGCAACCCAATTAAAAAATGGGCAAAAGACTTGAACAGACACTTCTCCAAGGAGGACATACAGAGGATCCAGACACATGAAAAGATGCTTAATATCACTAGCTATCAGAGAGATGCAAATTAAAACCACAATGAGATACCACTTCACACCAGTCAGAATGGCCATCATAAACAAAGCAACAAATGGCAAGTGTTGGAGAGGTTGTGGAGAAAAGGAGACCCTAGTGCACTGTTGGTGGGATTGCAGGCTGGTACAACCACTATGGAAAACAGTATGGAATTTTCTAAGAAAACTAAACATGGACCTACCTTTTGACCCAGCAATTCCACTGCTAGGATTATATCCTAGGAACTTTGAAACACCAATCCAAAAGAACCTATGCACCCCAATGTTCATAGCAGCACAATTTACAATAGCCAAGTGTTGGAGGCAACCTAGGTGCCCATCAGTAAATGAATGGATCAAGAAACTATGGTACATTTACACAATGGAATTCTATGCAGCAGAAAGAAAGAAGGAGGTCCTACCCTTCGCAACAGCATGGATGGAACTGGAGAGCATCATGCTAAGTGAAATAAGCCAGGAGGTGAAAGACAAATACCATATGATCTCTCCTTTAACAGGAACCTAATCAACAGAACAAACAAACAAGCATAATATAACCAAAGACACTGAAATTGAGAACAAGAGAGGAGAGTGATAGGAATTTCTAGGGAAAAGGGGAATGGTTTAGAGCAACAAGTATAAAAGACACATGGACAAAAGCTAGGGTGGGGTGGAAATGGGAGGGAGGAGGGGAGGGCTAGGGTGGTGGGCTGGGATGGGTGTAAAAGACAGAAAACTGTATAAGAACAACAATTAAAATAAAAAAAAAACCCACTCTGACCCTTTTCAAATTTAGATATTCTGCATGAGGTTTGAAAGCAATAATATATTACCAAAAAGGCAGGGCTTTGCCCCTCTAATAGAACTCTGGTGTCATCTATTATTACGATCCACACAAAACTCTAAAGTATGAGCTTCCCTAACAAGTGTGTTATAGATAACTGTGACATGCTTCATTGTCCCACTGCTCCAACTGTTGCCATGTTCTCTCAGACCTTTCCAGTGTATTTCTATTTTCTAGTTTACCCTTTTGAAATGTAAGGCTTAATGCCACTTGGATACCTGGGAGCTAAATGGAAAATGTACATGTATTCATTTCAGTCCAAGACACTGTGATGTGGCCAGATTAATAATGTAACCAATTTTAAAAGGCTGCACCAATGAGTGGGAATACCAATTACCAACAGTTAAACAATTCTGTGATTCACTGACTCTTACATTCTTCTTGCAATGGATGATAACATTCTGTGTAGTTTCCCATGTGACACATCTGAGTTGTTTTCCCCCCACTGGAGGCCTCTCTAATTTACCTTCTGAAATGCAAAGAGTTCAGGCATGAAGCGTATCTATCCCAAAGGAGCCTGCCTACTCAAAAGTATATATATATCCCACCAGGGTCTAGGCAGGGAGGCTGCGGTGTTGCACTTGCATAGTTGCCATGGGTGCTCCCCTCAGGGTATCCGACAGTTACTCTTCTAGATCACTCTCTCAGCTCCTTGTCTGCGTTTCTGAAGGATCTGAACCACAGACTGTCCTGCATTCGGGGCTGGGTTGTGTTTGCTCCACATGCTCCTTGAGCCACCTCTCTTAAATTGGTTTGGTCCCAGACCTGAATGACATCCCTCAACACTGCTGACCTTTGTCCCAGGTAGGACCCAGAAAATTTCATAAGACAAATAACCAAAGCAAATTTTATCATAGTATCAGCTAAAGGGCCACACAGATCAGTTATGAAAAACAAGGCAGGGGATAAGCAATAATATTTTTTAACCTTTTATTAAGCAATAAATAAGTCATAAGAGCAGAGCTGCTTTGACTGAAACAGGGGTGTGAGTAGGGGGTGGTCCTCAGGTTCCTGCTCACTTCACCTACATCTTATTCCCTGGCTTCCATTCCCATCCCAGCTGATTCCTTGCGGGAAGGGGCCATGTCTTACATGTCTCTGTCCTGTCTTATGATACTCCCTCTGCCTTCCTCCTCTCTTTCCTCACATCTCCCTGTTGAAGGCACATGAAGACCCCACTCAAATATCATCTGCTCTGAGGACTCTCTCCAAGACAAAATTGATCTTCCCTAGGGCAAATGACCAGTGTTTCTATTACAATGATCATTTATAGGGATCACATGTCTCAGATATTCTGGGACAATCTAGTTTGTAATAGATTGTAATATGCACTTGGACTCATTTACTTGTCAGATCACATTTCAATTTTTGTTTCGAAAATATGGTTATGATAATTATAGCTCTTATTGCATTTAGCTTTGTTTCTGAGTTCATGATCTATGAAAACATCATAAAGTAAATACTTCTAAAGAGTCTGGGCTGGGTTATTTAATCATAATCAATAGTTATTCTTCCTCCTCCCTCACTTTTTCTCCATCATCATCATTGTTTTAAATAACTTACTAATGACCTAGAACACACCATGCAGTGTTGTGTACTTGTTTTAATTATCTCATTTCACTATTACAAAAACTCTGCAGGTATGTATGTTTTGACCTACATTTTGTGATGAGGACACTGACAATACCCAGCCAGTAAATGACTAAGCTGGGACCTGCCCAAAGCCAGGCTCTTTACCTTCTGCTACCCTGCCAACCACACTGCTTCACAGTCTTTCTCTGCATATTCTAGAAATGTTTATTCTGGCAAATACTAAATAAATACATGCTCAATTGCTCAGAATTAAAAGCATAGAAAAAGTACACATGAATATATCTAGGCTGTGAATTGAAATATTCCCCCTCTAGGCTTCCATGATTCAGAAAAGAACTTTATACTTGTATTTAGTGCCATCTTAACTGACTCTGGTGGTAGAAAAGCTAAGTGAATCCTTTGGAATTTTCATTTTACTGGCAATCTGTGGTTAAGGAAACTGGCATCCAAAAATATAACAGATACTTTTCATGATCTATGACATCTAGACCATACTGGATGACCTGAATGCAGGCTGGCATTGGTTCCACAATGTTGGCTTCCTACAATACTCCTGAGAGGTGTACTATTAGGCTGTCATGGGCTAAAACAAACAAACTGGCCATTTCCAATGTTCCCTGGCTGTGCTGATGGGGAATGGAGCAGGGAAGCTGCTTATGAGAACATCTGCAGAAGATGGAATGGGGCAGAGGAGGTATCCAGCAAGATGGAGAAAGAAGCTGCTGTGCTCTGTGCTATAGTGCTATCTTCCTAGTGTTGTCAGAAGCACAGTGCCAGGACAGGGACATTGGGAGGTGCCCAATAGACATTATATTCTGGTCCTTCTGAATACCCACTACTTGGACAGAGTTGTGCTAAGACAGTGGAGGATATAGAGATAATTATGATACACTAATACATAGCAAGATGCTTACAAGCTAACATTAAAATTTACTATAAACTATAATGAACTAAATGCTGTGGTTAAACATTTTTTTACATTAAATCTCTACCTCATGTCATATACAAAACCAATTCCTGATGGATTGTGGATTTAAATGTGAAAAGACCAAGTTTAAAACTTCTAGCAAAAAGTGACAATAAGATAGAAAAGGATTTCTTAAAGGATGCAAATAATGGAGAGCATTGATATATTTGACTATAAAAATTAGGAATTTGATATCATAGAAAGATCAAAAAGGAAAAAGAGATGCCATAAACTGGAAAAGATATCTGCAATACACACAACCAACAAAAATACAATATCCATCATGTATAAAAATCAATATGGAAAAAACAATAACAGAAATATAGGCAAGAGACATAAGTATCACAGAAGATGAAAATAAATAACTCAAATATATAAAAAGATATTTGTTGGTAATCAAGAAAAAAATTAAAACCATAATGATATAACATTTCACATCTGCTATACTAACAGAAATTTAATATCAACTTTATATCAAATGTTGACAAGGATATAAAGCAGCAGGGGCTCATGTACTGCATGTAGGAGTATATATATTCTTACGAACACTTTGGAAAATCTCCTGGCATTATTTAGTTAATTTGATGTTGCTCAGACCCCAGGGCCTAGTACATCTACTCTTAGGAATAGGTTCAGGAATTTTTCCCAAGAAAATCTTGCACATGTGTACCAGGAGAACTTTAAAGGACTGCCCATGACAGTGATATCCTAGTACCAGGAAACTGGAAACCACCCTAATGCCTACCAACCAGAAAATGGACAAATTCATGTTCATGTCGTAAGAGGCTACACAGTAGAGAAAATAACTACAGTAATACACATTAACATGGCGACTTTCACAAATAATTTTGAGCTAAAAAAATCAAAATCAAAATATATAATTCTATGTCTATAAAAGTTCAAAAAATGAAACTAAAACTATATTGTTGAAGGGTACTATATTTTGCCATGTATAATGTGCACCCATGTTTCTGGGCCAAACTTTCAGGAACAAAAATCTTTTAATTTTCTAAGTCAATTATTTATTTATTTATGTTTAGAAACAAAACTGATGATCATATTCCATGGTATTATTTTGCATATGGATATTGTTACTACTTTCTAGAGTTACATTTTTAAACGCATAAACATAAATAAAACAATGAAAACATTTATATAGATACAGAATTAGTACTACCCATGTATAATGCACATCCTTATTTTTCCTTCAAAAGTTTGGGCAAAAAAGTGTGCACTATACATGGAAAATACGGTATATCCATCTGTGGTAAACTATCAAAAAAACCAAAGGAATGATGAACACTGAATTCAGAAGAGGCATCACCTCTGGCAGATGGGGGTGGGAGGGAGGCAAGACACAGAGGCTTCATATACACTGGCCTTGTTCTGTTTCTGAAGCTGGGTAATGATTTGTGGGTGCTTATTTTATTATTGTTGTTTAAAATGCACATACACATTCTATAATCTCTTTTCTACTTCACTGTATGTCATAATAAAATATATTTAAAAGTGTGTTATTGGGAGTGCCAATGAGTGTGGGGGAACTTTGCACACAGAGCCCCCCATCCACCACAGATGAGAGTAAGACTACCAAGAAATGATCTGCTTGGGGAGGAGAGGTGGCCGATCTCTCAAAAGAGAAAGACCAAGAGCCTCTTCCTCAATGGCTTTTATTAGGTTTGTAATACACAGGAATACAGGTAAAGCTCATCAATCATTGTCAGGCGGCAAGGATCAAACAATAGATAACATTTCAAAGAACTCTGAGGGCTTAATCTGAGACAGGGTCTGTCAGCTAAGGGGTTATACAATTTTGGGAGACAAACTCATTTCCTGCTTGGACCCTTATCATTTAAATGATATCACTCTTAGCAAAGAGGGTTTCACAGGACTTTATGAATTCTTTCTCATGCCTGAACCCCCCGGGGAGCCCACCCTAGCCAGCACAGGGCTGCACCACCCTCTGTCATAGTTTCAGGCTTAAGTGGAGCAGAGCCAGGAAGCCAAGAGATAAGGAAAACTTTTCCCAGATGGAATGAGGACTCAGGCTATGTCAAGATAGCTGGGGGGTGAGGGTCCATCACCCCCTTTTTGCTGCAGCCCCCTGAGTCCTTCCTGAGTGCCTTCCACATGGTCATACCTGTCTTAGGTGACCCCTCCCTTAAGGGAATCTTACCTGTCATTGGCTAACTGACCAAGCATTGGGGGCCAGTTATGGATGAAGCAGACGTGGCACTCCTGTGAGGGAGATAAGCTTTGTCTCCTTAGTGGCTTATGGTACAAAGGTCACTCACTCAGCCTTAGCCATGGGCGGGGGGGTTACAGCTCCTGAAACCAGGCAGGGTGGTTTCAAACAGATGAGGTAGCACTTCTGAATTCGGGTTAAGGGGAAGGGAGAGGTAGGAACCAGTGAAGGCTTCATGGGGTCATCAGACTGGTCCTGAAAGATGAGTAAGGTTCTAAGGATAGAAATAGAGAGGAAATTCTACCTGGGAAGGAAAAGGATAAGGAAGAATGAAAGTGTGATGGCAGCATGTCCCAATGGAAGCATCAATGTTTCCATTGTGGGAATGAAAGTAGAAATTGGGGGAATGGACTAGCATATAGGGATGGAAAGTTGCATTGGGCCAGACTGTAGAAGGGATGTGTGTGTGTTTGTGTGTGTGTGTGTGTGTGTGTGTGTGTGTTTAATTTAAGAGAAACAATACAAAAGCCAAACAAGAAAAAAACTTAACCCATTTAAGATCTTATCCTGCAAACAAAAGTGTGCTGTTGAAAACTTTTGAGGAGACAAGATATATAGGTGATTATATCTGTGATTTAGGAATATGATTTTGGTGGTAGTATGAAACATGAATGGGGGAAATTAGAGACATTTGGGACCCATCTGGCTGTTGGAAAAACAGCAGTGGTCCCTGACCTTTTTGGCACCAGGGACTGGTTTCTGGAAGACAATTTCTCCACAGACTAGGGGTGAATGGGAGTTGGGTTGGGGCAGTGGTTTTGGGTTGTTTCAAGAATATTATGTTCAAGATTACCTTCTGCAGTGAGGCCTGGCTCCTAATAGGCTCAGAGGTTGGGGACTCCTGGATAACAGGATAATGAAGTTGAGTGTCAGTATTATGGTAGTGGGTCATGGAGTGAAAGGAGAGAATGTATAATTTGGGGTCTGATTTCAGTTTCCTTACTGTATGTGTCCATTTCCAGAAAGACAGAGGTGGAAGCAAAGCAATCTGTAGTGGCTTTCTTCAGCCAGACCCCACTTAGGACTGAGCATACTCAGAGTTCAGTAGCTACTTTTGTCCCAACTCAACAGCTTTGTTCTAATTCCCATTGATATCAGTTTCCCTCTGGAGCTAGGAAGACAATATTTGAAAATGACCCAATATTCAATATTTTTTAACCCTTCTCTTTGCTAGTTAACACTTGACCTTCACTTCCCATTCTTGGCTCAGTTACTCTTCTTTCAAGGTCTGATACACAGGCACAGTAATGCTGAGAGGTTGCAAAGTCTCCTTTTTTTCCTTCAGGAGACTAATATTGCTGACAGTGTCCTAAGGACCAGTGGTATAGTCATCCTTCTGGCAGATAATTACACAAAGATGTCATACACTGAGATGACATAATGTCAAGAACTAGTGGCTGGACTGAAATGAAAAACGAGTGCCTCAAACATCCAACAAGCAGCTGGAAACTCAGGTCAGGCATTCAGGAAAGATGTCAGTCCACACCTCCCAAAGTAGACCGAATAATGAGACAAGACTGCCTTGGCCTATGTGCTGTTTTGTACAGGATCAAGAAGAGCCAAAGGCTTCCAATGTAGAGAAGAAGTACCTATTGAAAAACAAGTACCTTGTCAAGTTGAACCACCCAGGAGTAAGACACAGTAATGATTTTTTCATCCTAAAGAAGGAGGCAGCCCTGTTCCACAGGCAGGAGTAGAGGCCAATTCTTTGTCAACGTGCAGATGTTCAGAAGCACAGCAGGGAAAGCAGGGGTCCTGGTCTGAGGATGGTGTACTGCCAAAGAGGCAATGCATGGGGATGCTTCAGAGAAGAATGTGAATGCCTGGAATCTCATCTGAAGAATACAGAATGTGGCTCTTAATATCTTCTGAATTGCTCTGCCATGCAAACTAAACCCTGTGTGAATCAGGATCAAGGTGTATTTCATGGCCCGTTTTTCTGATTGAAACAGAGAAGTGGAGTGGTAGACCGGGCCAACTGAGTGACCCTCTGCCCACCCACCAGAAGAGCCTTAGGTCTAGGGGAGACATGGGATGGCTTTCCATAGATAGTGGAAAGACATTTAATAAATTTCAAGTAGACAAGAAATTTTGATTTATTCTCAGATAAAGACCAAGAAATGATGGCTTAGTATAAATGAGAAAACTCTATTTACAAGTCTTCCCCTCATTGAAGAGGCTAGCAAAATGTGTTTTTCATCTCACAGCAGTGGTTTGTAAACTTTCCCATTCCTTTCCATAGGGAAAAAAAGCATGAATAACTAAAATGCAAAAATTCTCCCTACTTCTAATTTGTTCAATTTCTACTCTTTCACAACCAAGATGCAATCCTAGCACTAACCCTTTGACTCTATAACAAACCTTTAATTAGTTCTTATGGGAAGTTGCTTTTGAAATGGCTCAAAGTTGGGCAGCCAACAGAAGAAAGAGGGGAGAGGAATGGAGCCCTGCCCGCATGGCATAATGAACCCGAATAACTGACAATGGAGTTCAGTGCCAGCAACTGGCTCTGCTCCCTATAGCTCCCTCAAGACAATGCCCTCCCTAATCAAGACAACACCCTCCCTCATTCCTGAAAGGAGCTCCTGTAACTCATTTAACAGTGTTCAGGTCAGACTCTGAAAAGAAAAAGGTAATGGCTTTGATCTTTTTGAGAGGTTTTTCTTTTCCTTGATAAAATGCATGGAGCAGAATCAAACCATAAAGGAAAACTTCACATTTGCAGGTGATCTGAAGGGTGATTCAGAGGGATGGCTGAGACACAACCTGGCAGCTAAGAAACATGGGCTGTGATGACACGTGAAGGTGCATACTTTATGCAGAGATGAGCTTTCTGTGCTTACTGAGTGTCAGCACCTGGAGTTGAGGAAACTAGGTGGATGATCCTTGCAATGCAGGGCCCCTGGAATGATCTCCCCAAGCCCAGACAACTGCTTTATTTCTCCAGCAGACTACTTTAATCCTCTCTTACGTGCTTGTTATCTTTCTTCTCTCATGCTTTGGATCCTCTTAGGTTGTTTATCTGCATTGACCTGACTGGGTTCAGTTCTGCAGAGTTTGAGTATTTTGCCAAACTCTGGTTTTCCTGTCATCTGATTAATTGCACTGCTTTCCTGTATACTTTTTCCAAAAGGCTCCAGCATACCTGGTCTTATAACCCTTTATTCTGTCATGTTTTGCATACCTCGTGCTTTGGAAGTCCTTCATTATTTTCTCCTTGACCTTGTCATACTTTATTTCCTTATTTCCATTATTACCTTGTTATTTACATTTGGTGATAGAGAGTTTATGCATGAGGAAAACAAGACTCAAAATGTCACATAATTTAAGATTAAAGGCATTAAGAAAAAGAAAGGCATATAAAGTTTTACATACACTCCTTCACTGATACTACGAAATCTGTAACAGCTAATACACCTAAAAGAGGACAGTGCATTTTCAGTGAGGCACTAGGGCAAAGTTAGATTGAATTTGCCTCATATATTCATATTCCCAGTTATTTATGAAATCCCTTGTTCTGGTTCATCAGGTGCCTTTGTGGCCATGAACCGAGTGAGCATGGCTAGTTAACCTGCAGAGCTGGGAAACACACCTGCAGTGTTCTGCTCTGCAATAGCTTTTGTTCACATATTCATTCAGCAGTAAATGTTTACTGAGTGCTCACTACATGCCAGGCTCAGTGTTGGGTACTGGAGTGCATGGGAAGCACAGTGCAACATGTTTCCTGCTCTTACAGAGTTTATGTCCTGGAGAGATAGACCTCATAACAAAAATGTACAGAAGATGTGAGCCAATGCCAGGTGGATGTGATTTAAGTGTGGAAAAGACTTCTCTGGGGAGGAGATGCTGGAGCTGGGCAAAGAGGACAAGGGAAGTCACCCAGGTGAAGTGGAGAGGGAAGAACATTTCTGGAGTAGAGAGCAACCTGTGCAAAAGCCCCATGAGCAGGAGGAAGCATGGTGAATTATGAGACTGAGAGGCGGGGTGGTGGGGTGATGGAAAGCAAGAAGAGCCTATGGTGAGTTGAGTCAGGGAGGGAGGCAGGCTAGAGCACACAGGGCAACAAAAGTTTTGTGATGGATCTCATCTTTCCCCTGAAAGAAATGGGTGCCACTGCAGGGTTTTAAGCAATGGGCAGTATACCAGATTTGCATTTTGAGAAAGAGCCATCTTATCTAATGGACTGGATGAGTGGATGGGGGAAGAGTGGAAGGCAAATACGAGTTGATTAGTATTTGAAATATTTCATAGCCTCTTAACATACATACTTAAAACAGGCATTGTGTAAATTTGAACTCAGAGTATTGAGTGTCTTAATAGAAGTATAGGTCTTGGGGAAAAGGGGGTGGGGAATAATAGAGAAGGGAAGTCAGGAATATTGAACTAGGCACTTTGCCCTTCCTCAAACATATAATTTCCATTTTACAGATGAGTAAAATTAACTGTCAAATAACTTCCAGAATATGATGACATGCTATCATTCTATGAGTTGCTAAGGTTGATTCAACTGGTCAGAAGAATACTCCCTCCTTCCCATTCAATATACATACCTGAACCTGCCCAGAGTAGGCCTGGTATTAGGTTATAGAACTATAGAGCAGATAGCTATAAGCCTGTGATGGGGTAGCTTGTACAAGGTCAGAGCTAGATAGCCAGTGAGTTGCTGAGCCAGTATTTGTATATCAGGTCTGTCAGGCTCCTACTCTTTTTACTGTCCCATATTTCCTTACAATAGAGGAGTAAACTATGGGAAATGGAAAGGGACTGAGATAGGGCATGGGCTAGGAAGACACTAAGATCAGGTAAGAACTTCCTTCTAAGCTAATCTTCAGGGTAAGGAAGAAACTGAGTGAGATGAAAAGACAATGAAAGTATCTTAGCCAATTGAAAATGAATGAAATGAATGTAGTTCAATGTGTGTCAAAAACCAGAGGCTTCAAACTGAGTGAGATCCATTGATGGGTATAGTTTACTGGGTTTTTTACCCATCTATTTCTTGCTGAGAAATTTTGTGTGTGAGAGCTGCTTGTTGCTAAGGGAGACAGCCTCACTGCTTTGTTTCTCCATATCCAAGGGCAAATTAATTCAAGACAGACATCATGCCATTCAAGTTCAAAGTCAGGATATGAGCAAGATATGACGAGGGCTCTTTCCCAAATTTAAGCAGCTAGGCAGGCCCACACATTTATGGCCCAGACAAGCAAACTTAGTCCTGTGGAAGATAGGGTGGGGTTCTACTGAGCAGTCACCAGGAATCTGCACCTTACTACATGTGTCCCCTCCCAGAGCAGACCCCTCTGTAGATCTGGCAGGAAATAACAAATGTGAAGTAATTTAAGCCACCAAACTAAGTTTGCTAGAAGTGAAAGCCATCTTTAAAATTTTAAATACAAAGATAAGGCACAAGACCAAAAGTTTACATGGATTTTTCCCAGCAAGCACATTTCTAAGGCATTTGGAACATTTCTGCATTAGCCTCTTCTGAAAGTATACCAGGGCATATGAGAACAGTTTTGATTGGCTGTATCAGTCCTGACCCTGCTGGTGTAGGAACTACTTCACCCCTCCCTGCTCACAGCCTTTCCACCTTCCCCTTGCTCTGCTATCTGCAACAGATGACAAAAATAGGGCAGCTGGGAACCTCACATTGCCTCTAGACTTGTTTTGTTTGGCCTGCACAGATTTTTTAAATTAAAAAAATTTCAAGGTTAGTTAATTAATTCTTAAAAATACAAATTATTGCTTTTTTTTTTTTTAATTTCAAAATATCAGAGGGAGGAAACCAGCATTCCCGCTGATCAACAGTTGGCCTAGGTTGGTAGTGGCTGCTCCTCAGGAGCTAGGACTCTCCATTCTTCATGCATTTCTGTTCCCTGTCCAGCCCCTGCAGGCATATGAGTTTGTGACCATCCTCATCTTTGTGAGACTGTGGGCCCAACAGAGCCATTACAGTGTTGAGGTGGCAACATGTGGCAGAGAATGAGGAGGAGACATGTTTCTCTTTGTTCAGAACCCAGTAGTGTGCAATTCACAAGGGCTGGAAGACTTGGGGCCACCCAGAGACAGCCTCTTGGCTGTGAAGTTCTCATACAGGGCTGTGGCAGTGGTGAGGACTCATCAGTGGCTTTGTGGGTCCCCTGCCCCACACAACTGGGACTGGAGTTGCAGAGGAAGGATAGGAGTTGTACCATAGGATGACTGCAGTGGGCATATGGAAGGCACAGTCTGGGGCTCCCACTGGGAGACACTGAGAGGGAGACTAATTGGAGATTCTAAGAGTGGAAACAGTTTTAGCAACCATGGTTTGGTCACTGAAGATAAATGTGACTTAAACTTTTGTTTCTAATAGTATGGTGGATTAGATACCCTGAGTAACCTTACCATTGCTGAACAGGCAAGGAAGTAAAGAATCTTCTGACACCAAAAGCAAAGTGAATGCAGGACTCCTGGAAGGAAAACAAGTGCCAAAGGGACCTTTTACCCAGAAAGTAGCTGCTGATTCCTGGGAAACTTGTTTCCAGTTTGATAACTGGGCATCAAGGATAAGAAAAGACAGCTTTGGGGCTAGAAAGAAGGAGTCTAATAGGAGATACCTGCATGAACTGGAACCACAAAGACTTCAAAAAAGGTGAAAAAGAATAAAAAGAGTTAGATAAAAATAGCCAGACTAATAGAAAATAGACAGAATAAAATAATAGAATTAAGTAAAAATATTAGTAATCAAAAATTATCATGAATTGACTAAAATGATCTAATTAAGATATATTGTTAAGAATACAATATCCAGCTGCATAGAACAGAGAAACATAGAAATAAGGATACAGAAGGGTTGAAAGCAAAAGATAAGAGAGACATACCAAAGAAACCTAGTATACTATTTAGAACATTATTTTGTCTTGGAAGCAGAAAGTTTTGACAAAGATATGGTAGGTTACTGCATAATGTATTAGGTTGGCCAAAAAGTCCATTATATTTTTTTTCATAAAATAAAAAGCACATTTTTCATTTTCACCAATAACTTTACTGATTTGGATATTTTGAACATGTCAGCTATCACTTGTTATTGGCTTCCAGTGGGTAGAGGCCAGGGGTGCTGCTAAACATCTTCCAATGCATAGGACAGCCCCACAACAAAGAATTATTTGCAAAATGTCAAAAGTAGCAAGAAACTTCCCAAACCACTTTGACATGGTAGATCAGTCACAGCACCTTCTCCGTGCACTGCAGGAACCTTTTCTTTTTTTTTTACCTTTCTTGAAATAATAAAGCATAACACACTGAAAATGTTGTATATTTTCTTCTATCTTCAATATTAAAATGGCTGCACAAAAATTTACCAATTCTGATAGGTTTTTAAAAAATGAACACTGATATTACAGTTGTCACAATACAATCTAACAAAATTGTTTCAAATGAAGTTAAAGACAACTAAGCACTACTAGATCCATCTTCTGGGAAAAAAAAAGTAACAGATTTTTTGACCAGCCCTATGAAAGATGTAATTCACCTGGAAAATATAACAAATATCTGAGTACCAAATAACATCACTTTAAAACATATGAAGTAAAAATAGATAGATAAAAAAACTTAACAAAATCACTAGCAAAAGAAGTTTTAAAGCACATAGGCCTAGCACAATATGTAGTAGATCAAATAGATAAAAATTAGTAAAAATATGGAATATTTGAATAATACAATAATCAAACTTTAACCAATGACCACACCTATGGAACACTGCACTCAACAATTATAGAATGCACATCTTTGCAAGCACACATGTGTCATATTGAAAAAATTAAACACATGTGAGGCCATAAAAAGCAAGACCCAGCAAATTTGAAAGAGTAATGACAATGGAATTACACTAGAAATCAAGAATATACAACTAACCTGAAAGCCTCCATACATTACAAAATGTAAAATAAAACTACCTTCTAAATAACCCATGAGTCAAATAAAAAAATCATAGTGGAAATCTGAATGTATTCAGAACTTAAAGTAATGAACATACTACATATCAAAACTACAGCCTTAAATTCACATATTATTTCTAGAAATGAAAACCTGTGTACTACTGCTCTAAGCACCCAATCTAAGGAACAAGAAAAATAAGAGAGTAAACCCAAAGAACATGAAGGGAGAGAAATATTAAATATAAAAAGCAGAAATCAATAGGTAAGATAACAAAAATGTAGGCTGGTTCTTGGAAAGAATTCAAAATAGATCTCTAACATGACTAACAAAGAAAAATAGAAAGAATACACACAAACAATAGTTAAATAAAAAGTGGATATAAATACAAATGTTTCAAACATTAAAAATATAAGAAGATAATATAACAACTTTGAAAAACTGAAGTGAAATAGATAAATTATTAGAAAACAAAATTATCAGAATCAACACAAGAAGAAATAGAAAATTTGAAGAGTACACTAATTATTACAGAAAAGTAATTAGTAGCTTAAAAATTTCACATGAAGAAAACATTCTAGGCCTGGATGGATTCACAGGTGTATTCTACCAGACATTCAAGAACAATTCTGACTTACATAACCTTCCTCAGATAACAACAGTTAATGACAACAACAAAAAGGATGACTTTTCTCTCTTTGTAATGAGTATTTTTCTGTCTAGCATAGCATGAATCATTCAAGGACCCTACAGGAAAAGTGTAGGCTAATCTTACTCAAGAATATAGATACAAATATCCTAGAAATATGAGAAAACTGAATTGACCAGTGTATAAAGCAATACATCATAAGTAAGCAGGGCTAGGACTTCCGGCTAAGATGGAGGCGTAGGTAGATACACTGTGCCTCATTAAACAACCAAAAGAAGGATAATAGATTTAAAAACAAAAAACAACCAGAACTACCAGAAAATCAGACTGTATGGAAGTCCAACAACCAAAAAGCTAAAGAAGAAACATTCATCCAGACTGGTAGGAGGGGCTGGATAGACAGCTGGAGCAGAGAGGACTCACAGCAAGGTGGCGGCTTGTGAATCGGGCAGTCCCACAATTGTGTGCAGATAAACTGGGAGGAACAACTGGGGAGTGAAGCAGACTGTACTACCAAGGTCTCCAGAGCAGGGAAATAAAGCCTCAAAACCTCTCATCGAAAAACCTGTGGGAGTTGTAGCAGCAGGAGAAACTCTCAGTCTCACAGGAGAGTTCATTGGAGAGACCCACAGGGTCCTAGAATGTACACAAACCCGCACCCCTGGGAGTCAGCACCAGAAGGGCCTGATTTGCTTGTGGGTAGTGGAGGAAGTTACTGAAAGCCAGAGCAGAGAGCCCAGCAAGTATCATTGTTCCCTTTTGGACCCCTCCCCCACATACAGAGCCACAATTCAGTGAAGTAGGTTGCCCTGCCCTGGTGAATACCTAAGGCTATGCCCCTTATATGTAACAGGCATGAAGAGAAAAAAAAAAAAAGGCCCAAATGAAAGAACAGATCAAAGTTCCAGAAAAAATACAAATAATCAATGAAGAGATAGAGAACCTATCAGATGCACAGTTCAAAACACTGGTAATCAGAATGCTCACAGAATTGGTTGAATTTGGTTGCAAAATAGAGGAAAGAGTGAGGGTTATGAAAAATGAATGAAAGGAAAATGCACAGGAAACCAACAGTGACCAGAAGGAAACCAGGACTCAGACCCACAATTTGGACCAGAAGGAAGAAAGAAACATTCCACCAGAATAGAATGAAGAAAGAACAATTAAAAAAAATGAGGAGAGGCTTAGGAATCTCCAGGAAGACTTTAAATGTTACAACATCAGAATCATAGAGGTGCCAGAAGGAGAAGAGGAAGAGTGAGAAATTGAAAACTTATTTGAAAACATAATGAAGGAGAACTTCCCTAATTTGACAAAGGAAGTACATTTCTAGGAAGTCCAGGAAGTTCAGAGAGTCCCAAAGAAGCTGGACCCAAGGAAGCACACACCAAGGTACATCATAATTACATTATCCAAGATGAAAGATAAGGAGAGAATCTTAAAAGCAGCAAGAGAAAAGGAGACAGTTACCTACAAAGGAGTTCCCATAAGGCTATCAGCTGATTTCTCAAAAGAAATTTTGTAGACAAGAGGGGCTGGAAAGAAGTCATGAAAAGTAAGCACCTACATCCAAGATTGCTCTGTCCAGCAAAGCTATCATTTCAAATGGAAGGGCAGATAAACTGCTTCTCAGATAAGGTTAACTTAAAGGAGTTCATCATCATCAACTCTTACTACATGAAATGTTAAAGGAACTTATTTAAAGAAAAGAAGAGGATCAAAAAGTATGAACAGTAAAATGACAGCAAACACAACTATCAACCACCAAACCTAAAAAACAAAACAAAACAAATTAAGCAAATAACTAGAATAGGAACAGAATCTCAGAAATGGAGATCACATGTAGGGTTATCAGCAGGGAGGATGAGGGAGGAGAATGGGGAAAAGGTATAGGGAATAAGAAGCATAAATGGTAGGTACAAAATAGATAGGGGAAGGTTAAGAATACTATAGGAAATGTAGAAGTCAAAGAACTTATATGTACCACTCATGGACATGAAATAATGGGGGGGAGGGGGTGTGCAGGGTGGAGGTCAATAAGTGGGGGAAAAATGGGAAAACTGTATTAGCATAATCAATAATATATATTTTTTAAAAATTAGCAGGGCTTATCTGGAAAAATCAAGGTTGATTTAACATAAAAAAGTCATTAATATGTCATATTAATTAGCATATTAAAGAAAAATGATCATGTGATACTTTCAATGGATGCAGAAATAGTACACACAATTCAACATTTATTCATGTACACTTTCTAGCAAACTAATAATAGAAGGGAACTTCCCTTAATCTGTTAAAGGCTATATAAACTCATTAAACATGTTTAATGGTGAAATGTTAAAAACATTCCCTTTAAGATTAGATATAAAACAAAAGTGCTTGCTTTGATTACCTCTATTCAGTTTCATACTGGAAGCTGAGTACATGCAGTACAATTAAAAAATAAACAAAAGAATATAAAGGAAGACGTAGAACTCTCAGTTCCAGAAAATGTGATTATATATGCAAAAAATTCAGTAGTAGCTACAGAGAAATTATTTGAAATAATAAGTGAGTTTAATAATTTTTCATGGTACAACTGATAACATACAAAAATCATTTTTTTCTATTTACTGATAACAAAGAGCCTATTCAATGTCACATTAAAATATTATATACAAGAGCAAAAATAAAATATACAAAGTGCTTAGAATTAATCTAGCAAAATATTTGCAGGTATGTCATGGAAAAAACTATAAAACTTTGAGCAGTTTATGGAAAACCTAAATAAATAGATTATATCATGTTCATATATAGAAGGTTTCGATATTATAAAGATGTAACCTTCCCACATCAATTTACAGATTCCAAAAATCCTAATAAGAAGAGAAAATTCTAAAAATTTATACAGAAGAGCAAAAGCCCAAGAACATCTGCACACTCCTGAAGAACAATGATGTGTGTATAGGGATGAGGGGATGGGCAGTTTCTTCCTCAAAACTGCAGATTTATTAAAGGGTAGATGAGTATAGCACTGATGTAGGAATAGGCAAGCAGACCAGCAGACCACTGTAAGTAATCTGTAAATAGGCCACTGCAGTTATAGAATTTTTATTTATACAGAGCTCTCATTGCAAATCAGGGGGACATGATGCTGTGATAGGTGGTTATCTATATGGAAAAACTGAAATTGGATTTTACCTTATACTATACAGAGTAATTAATTCTAGGTGATTAAAGACTTAGATATGAAAAGAAAACACTCTAAAATTTTTAGAAGAAGATATAGGACATCTTTAAGAATTTGAGGGAATGTTTTTTCAAGCCTACACAGAAAGTGGAAATTGTAAAGGAAAAGGTTAGTTACACAAAAATTAAGATTTTTTAAAAATCAAAGGGCATCATAAAGAAACTCATCTTTATGTATAATAAGGGAAGCTTTTTTTACATTGCTGGTATGAATATAAATTATATCACCATCTAGGAAAATATTTTTGTGTTATTTAGTTAAGTTAAATATGTGACTGACTAGGTTTATGTATAGTCTAGCTAGAGAAATTGTTGCCTATGAGTTACAGGAAATAAGTACAAGGATTGTTAGTTACAAAAACTGGAACTAACTCAAATATCCACTGACAGGGGAAATCTTAAATATCCATAGATAACTATTATAGACCATAGCTTATTCATACAATGGGGTAATTTATAGCAGTGAAAATAAACTATAGCTTTCTGTATCAACTTGGATGAGTCTTACCAACACAAAGTATAAAAAGCAAACCACAGAGAAGAATCTGCACAGCATAATTCATTTATATAAAGTTCACAAAGTGTGTAAAACTATTAATAGATGATATAGTTGAGACATACACACATATGTGGTAAAACTAGAAGGAATGGCAAGTGTTTACTTAGAGTGATGGTTTGACCTGGGGCTGGAGAGTAGGAGGAGAGTAGAATCATGGGAGACTGGTAATGTTTTTTAAGCCAGACTATGGGTTCATGGGTTCTTGAACCATTGTTAGTGTTTATACCTATTTCATATGTTAGAGATATTCTTCTAAATAGTTTTATGCTGGATAAAAATAATATGTAAAATAAAACACTTTCATTTTGTAATCACAGGCTAGTCATGTCATCATAGAAGGAGGGGTGACAGATCCAAAAGAAGCTGCTATCAGGGAATTTTGTTTTCCATTAAAAATAGATGAGTAAACAATGTTTTTTACACATTGTTCAGCCCAACAAAATGTTTTAGGTTATTCCAAGGCCGACTACAGGCAGACTTTTGCATCATAATGAGCTGCAGGAAGAAGGTAAACTATTTTATGAATAAATTTATGTGATGTTAAGTAAGCATATACAACTGTTACACAGCTGTTAAGGTGATGCAGTTAAAAATATTCTTTTTAAATAATAGAAATATATTTTATGGAAACGAGGAACATACAATGGTCTCCTCTTTTCCCAGGAGGATACTTTCCAAGACCTTCAGTGGATTCCTGAAATCTTGGTAGTACCAAACCCTATATATATTATGTTTTTTCCTATATATACTTTTTTCACTTAAAGGAAGCATTTTACAGCTTCTCTTTGGCATATCTGAGTTGCCAGCATCACGACTCTTGCACTTTGGGGCCATTATTAAGTAAAATAGTGTTACTAAAGCACTATGATACCTCCTGTGTTGATTTGGTAACCAAGACAGCTGCTAAGGCACTACTGGTTGGGAAAGCTGACAGCGTGGATATGCTGGACAAAGGGATGATTCACATCCCAAGCCGGACAAAGTGGGACATCAAAAGCTTTCATCACACTATTTAGAATGGCCTGCAATTTTAAACATATGAATGTTTATTTCTGGAATTTTCTATTTAATATTTTTGGACCATGCTGACTATGAGTAACTGAAACTATGGAAAACAAAACTGCAGATAAGGGGAATTACTGTATTTTACTTTTGCAGATCAAGAAACTATTTTACCTTTTCAAGAAAATACTCAGTCTCCTTTGAGATTCTCTTAAGTCTGATTCTGAGATTTTTATTTAAGCACTTAGATCTACTACCCCTTCCCACCAATGTCTCTTGATTTCTTAGATTCTCTGCTTCACTAATAAATTATTTTAGGAATAAAATAATATTTTTTTGTGAATTATATTCACAATAAATTATTGTATGTTCACTATTCTTTCCTGTGTTTCCTATTTATCTTCAGTTTTTAATTAGTGTCCCTAAGAGCTTTGTACCAGAGATTTATTCATCAGTTATGAAAATTTGATTGCTCTCAACTTTATTAAACTATTTTACAAATTTAAAAACAGCCTTTTAAAAAAAGATCCATTTATATTTTCTAATGATTTCTTATACTTTTCCATAAAATCTGCATGTCCTCTGTGTTTATCTGTTACAGTATGAGCCTACCCGAGTGACGGATGAAAAGCAGTCAGCATAGTGATCACTGTTCTATCTCCCATTTTCTGCACAGATTGTTTTGCTTTGTCTGTTCAACTTTTAATAGAACATTAACTGATGTTGAAAAATGATCTAGTAATTAAAGTAAAAACACATTATTCTCTACCTTTTTTGATAAAGTGACTATTTCATGTAATTACGACCCGCATGATTTTTCTTGGTGTTTATTCTCACTGCACTATTCTATTCAAATTCTGTTCCATAACATATCTTGAAATCTAAGTCCCTCTCTCTTCCCACAAACTAATACCTCACTCATTTATATTATTAAATAAAAATTAAATTCTACCCTCTGATATATTTCTCAAACCCTCTCATCAGTTCTATAGGAAATGAGGTTCAACAGAGTAGTTTGATGATTTTAAGCTTGATAAAGCAAATGCACCATGTTTGCTTATTTGGAAGATTGTGAGTGAGGCTGATGGTTTAAAAGGGTCCCAAACAGTCATATTTTTAGTAAATCTTTAAATCCATTTATTTGGATACTCTTGCATGTTTCTGATACAGAGGTTCTGATATATAGAACTTATTTTTATTTATTTTTAGAGCGAGTGGAAGGGAGGGAGCAAGAGAGGGAGAGAAACATTGATGTATGAGACAAACATCAATGTACAGGAGAAACATTGATCAACTACCTCTCACATGCCCCCAACTGGGGACCTGGTCCACAACCCAGGCATGTGCCCTGACTAGGAATCAAACCAGCCACCTTTCGGGTATGGGACAACCAACTCTCTGGCCACACCAGTCAGGGCTAGCACGTCTCTTTTAAGTGAGCATCTGATTGATCTTCTGAAAAAGTTTCTTATTCTCTCTTCTGCATCTAGGCTTTGGTTTGTAAATTCCCTCATTACTTTCTGATCCTGGTGTGCTGTTGGTAAAATCTCATATCTTAAGGAAACCAATTGTACCATATCAGGAACTTGCCTAATCTGACATTTATTCCATCAAGTAGAAAGAAAATATTTATTTGACAAAAAATTAACATACAATGCTTTCTTAAGAGGAAAAAAATCTTTGTCTAATTTGCCAAAGATCTCTGTTAAGATACTTTTCACTGCACAGGTGCCCAGGAAGACTAGTCAGGTTATTCACCCGGAACTAACTCTTGGGATATATCTGGTTGTCAATCATGAGATTCATGAAAGAACCCCTGAGGTGGGAATATCATTGGCATTTCGCTTGGGTGCTTGAGGTATCACCTGGATGCCTAAGGACATACTTAAGAATACATATCTGTGCTACTGTTTCTTAGAATTCCCAGTGTAAGAAGGATGTTTTTAGTATCTAGTTACCTCCTCTGCCCATACCTCCATCCCACCACCAATGTACTGGTTTTAGCAAAATCTTATACTACTAAGCAGGCACACACCACTACTGTTCTACAGCCAACACAAACATAAAAGACCCAGAAAGAGTCTTAGGTTCAGAGACTAACATCTGGTGCATTAACTAGGTTTTCCAAAGTAGTAGTATTTACAACCCAAACCAAGGGCACAGTGACTCACTGTTGCAGGAAAGTATGTTTTGGAATCACCCAGTTCTTGTGCAGTCATTCTGACTTGAGCAGTTTTGCTGTACTGGGTTTATCTAAGATATGCTGCTATTACCAGATCATTACTGGGCTTTTTCCTTCCCATGAAAATGGGAAAAAAAAATGCACACGCACAGTGTTTTCCAAATTTATTTCATCATGGAGTGTGTGTGTGTGCGCGCGCACGCATGTTTAGTTTGAGCATAGAAGAAATAATGCATTAAGTCTGAAGGTGAAGAAATTGTGTTGACAAGGAGAACTGTGCCTGAGTGTTTTAGAGGCTGGGAAGAACCTAGTGCCATCATCTCTTCTTGAACTTATTTTGAACTTCTAGTTCACCTGCTTTTCTCTGGAGCCTTGGAACTTCACAAACCAAGCCATAGTACCCATGGAGTGAACAGCTGCCTTATAAGCATCATGTGTGCATATATTTAAGATCTATATTTATCTGAGCACTAATGGTATGAAGTGGGAACTTTATAAAGATGAAGAATAGGCCCCTAATTAATTGTGGTGTGAAATTTCCAAATCAGTAACCTACCTATATGTTATTCAGTTTATGTAGTAGCTTAAAATAATCAAACTGTTGAGTCACACAAATATTGATTGATACTGGCCCTTGCTTAGGTAATTTAAACACATCTGTGAATTAAGTTATTGCCAATTATTGATAGGTACTAATGAAAGTAGAAATGGTTAGCACTAAATCATTAAATTTTATAATAAACATGAAAACAAGCCCTGAATTATGTGCTATTATCAAGAACAATTATTGATCTTTATACTGATGCAAAATATTTATGTAATTCTCACAGCAGATAGTATGAAAGCCTTGAAACTTACATAATGAAGTAGCCTGTTTCCCTGACACAGAGTTTGTCACCTCAAACAAATTCCCCACTGGTGCTGTAACAATTTCATGAGTGAGAAAAACTGCAAATGTTTGAATAGCGAATGTAATCCATAAACAGCAGAACAAGAACTCTTTCATCCATCTCTGCTAAGTTCTCAGCTCTATTATAATGATTGGAGACAAAGTCAAATTGTGAAAGATGATCCATGGTATTTCTGTGACTTCTATGCTCTCTCTTTTTTAAAAACATTTTATTTATTTATCTTTAGAGGGGAAGGGAAGGAGAGAGGGAGAGAAATATCAATGTATGGTTGCCTCTTGCGCGCCCCTTGCCAGGAACTGGCCTGCAACCCAGGCATGTGCCCTGATTGGGAATTGAACTGCAATCCTCTGGTTCACAGGCCCACGCTCAATCCACTGAGCTACACCAGCCAGGGCACTTCTATGCTCTTTTTTGTCGGTAATTAAATGTTAGAAATATATGTATATTGTAAACTAACCTATATTATCTAACACTGGGCATAATAATGCCTTTTAGATAGCTTGTACACAGAAATAATAGGTTGCTTCATAAAAATGGCATGGAAAAATGATGAAATATTGCTTATTTTTATCTTTGCCAAAAAGTGAAAATACTATTTTCTGGAATCCAGGTAGAGGACCCATTTTTATCATCTGCCAGAAGGAAAAGCATTTTTCATAAAATTGAGTATATGCCTACAAATTCTAAACCTGTGTTTATATGGATTTGAGGATGTTGTGTAAACCAATGGAACAGGATGGAAACCTCCTCAGACAAGATCTGGGGGGATTAACAAACCCTGAGCCACGCACATCCTGCCCATGTCATACTGTGTAGTGACAGCTGCCCTCCAGCTCAGCAGTTCTCAGACTAAAGTCTGAGAACCAGGTTCTCAGCCGGTACCAGGTTCACACAGCTGGTACCAGGTTCTCAGCCGGTACCAGGGTCACACATCTGGTACCAGGTTCTCAGCTGGTACCAGGTTCACACAGCCCAGGCGCCCCACTTGCAGAGTTTCTGATTCCGTAGGTTTATTTATGGTGGGGCCTGAGAATTTGCAGTTGTATCTCATTCCCAGGCGACATAAATCCCAGGGAGCGCAATGGGAACCATTGCTCTGGCTTGTATTCTACAAGAGTATATACACATTTTTACGTAGAGCACTTCTATATGTAGGCCTCCGTGCCTTGGCAGTGTTGTGCATACTGTGCAGCCAGCAACTTCGCCCACTTGTTTAAGCATGTGGCCACTGCCCTGGCACCTATGTGGCTCAGCTGTAGCAATGTTTCTCTCCTTCTCTTCATCCTTCCCTTCCCCTCTCTCTAAAAATATATAAAGTTAAAACACATGTGCCCACTGTTTGGCATCCACACAAGCCATATCCGAACCCCCTGGAGCTGGGGATGGGGACGTCCTTTCTCACAGGCTCTGGCTCACTCCTGGCCTTCCTGCTTCAGTCCTTTCACCTGCACTGCAAAGGCTGACTTCATTTACCCTCCTGTGAGTTGGCTGTGCAGCATGTTAAGAAAGTACCCTTCTGTTTACAGTGAAGCTGGGAACCAAAAAACCACGGTAAGGCCTATTCTAAAACCACATGGAGAGGATGCTGGTGTTGGATGGGGGGGATAGCCCTCAAGTCAGCCTTAGATACTTCCCAACTGTCAAAGCATTGTGAAGGGAGAGAGAAAAATAGACATGATTTATATACTTTCTACTTTTGCTCTGTGAGAATGAGAATCACAGAAATGGTAGGCTTGGTGGAAGGAATAGCAGATTTATTCAATTATGCAGGAGCAATTGGTTGGGAGCCTCAGCACAAGAGACCAACAATCACAGCTTTTCTGTATTAACTCTATGAGCAAGAAGGGAGGACAAGAGTGAATTATAGATTTTACTTATAATCATAATTAGCCTTTACTATGTGTTTACTAATCATCATTTTATAGAGAGAAAGTTAGAGAGACTAACATTCTGTACTGTTATCAAGTTCTGTTTTGTACTTATAGATCATAATCAGTTCAGTTACCCATCAATCAGATGCCTCAAAGTAACTGTTACAT
This sequence comes from Anoura caudifer, assembly GCA_004027475.1. Taxonomy (NCBI): domain Eukaryota; kingdom Metazoa; phylum Chordata; class Mammalia; order Chiroptera; family Phyllostomidae; genus Anoura; species Anoura caudifer. Next base: position 28,086 of record PVKU01005225.1, read on the forward strand.
TTAAAAAGCTATTCTCAACTTACACTGTAATTGGAAAATTTCTCACTATCATTTTTATAGACACCATGTATCCAAGAAACTTCATATACTTTTCTCCAATTGCTGCTCTGTGCCCAATATCAAAGCCCAAATGTTTGGGGTGTGACAAAAAATAGTCACACCCTAAATATTTCCAAAGAAACACAGAACCATTTGATTAATAGACATGGGGGAAAAGCATAAGGCCAAAAATAAATTTAAAAAGATTCAATTTCAAATGGAAACTGAATCATCAAACCATGGAAAATAAGAGGGAGGTATATTTCTTAGATTACTTTGTCCATTTCCTTAAGTTTACTCTTGAGGAAAACTATGTACACATATAAAACATGATATTGAGATTTATCAATTAGAAAACTATAAGCAGGAAAATGAGTGACCTAATTCTTAAATAACTTTTGGCCAAACCCTTAAAAAACTGGGTCATGGAATGAAAGAAGGCAAAACCCATGTCATCTGTGTGCGTAATACTGTGCTTCAGCACCCCGCTAATGCCACTGTGGGTTTCTCTCAGAAGGGAGTAATTCTATAAGAATGACTATTCTTACCCTCATCCTTCCATTCCTTATTGCTGGTCCGTCTTCTGCCAGCCTCAGCACATACAGATCCATTTTGTATTCCCTTCCTCCACGGATGCTGAATCCAAATCCTTTGGCTCCTTTCTCCATGTCCACAGTGAAATAATCAAAATCCTTTGGGGTTGGGGAGAAAATGAAATAAACAACTATTTAATATCAAAGAACCTCCTGTAGCCAGTTGGTTCCTCTGTTCTTCTTCTCTCCCATATAATGTGTTCCACATGACATGGTATTGTGAGACATAATCTGACTTCAGTCTAGCAAAAGGCAAGACAAAGCTGTAAAGGTTTGAGTGGGTCAGAACACAATTTACTTGGTCATTGGAAGAACTACTGTGTAGCTTGTTTACTTTGGTGTTTATCAGTGTGCTTGGTTAACATGTGATTACTAGATACAAGCCTGGGTGATAATTCTCTTTCCTTTGAGTTTTCTTATTCATTGCTGTGGAGCAGTCTAAATAAATGTACCAGTCCTATGTATGTGCACACATGTGTGTGCACATGTGTAAATTAGAGGTTTGCTGATTAGGAAAAAGAATGTAGTAACTCCCTGTGCACGAAACTACTGAATATCAAGTTGTGGTATCCATCATCAATTTGTCTTTCACATAAAATGCAACACATCCAAGATTTCCTGACCTTCACTGTTCTTGAAATTTGGGGAGATAAAAGTGGTTTTAATCCTAAATGAAACACAATTAATTGGCTATAGTTGAAATTGTATTTAATTTGTGTCTTGGTCTCTAGTTGCCAGGTATTGAGTATTTATTAGATACCAAGCTCTGGTCTAAGCGCTTTTCATAAATGTTGAGTCCTCACCATAGCCTGTAAGGAAGACCCTCCCTTTAGGAAACTGAAGCTCAGAGGGCTAATGGAAGTCTCCATAAGACCCATCTAACATGAACAAACCATTATAAGAACTACTGTTGTATTGGCAGGGACTCGGTGCTTGTTACAGGCTGGCTGATGAAGCCAGGCCTGGCCTTATCTTCATGCATAGGGGCTTGGCCCTTTAGCATCAAATGGGAGGTTGGGGGCAATGCAAATACTTATGGATCTAAAATATCTTCATTGTTGACATCTGTACAAATTTCTGCATTGGTAGCACCCTCTAAGTTTCCAGATAAAAACATTTTTTTCCCAACTTTGACAAGGCAATGTACTGAGAGTTGGCTACTAATATTAACAAGAATTGGTTCATCCTATCACCACTCACCCACTGATTGATTGATTGTCCTGCTTTATTCTGAAATAGTTTTATTTATTCAGAGCATTTTGAGGATGTAGGTGTTACCCAGATGATATCATAACTAGGAATAGAACTTGGGCTGTCTATTTCAGAAGGGTGTTCTTTTCTCTGCCTCCCATTCTATTTCACTTTTTGTGCTTCAGGAAGTCATGGTCCCAGGCCCGTGATGATTTCATTGGCTGTGGTACCTGGGGCTGCCTGTAGTCTGACAGAGGGTACTGCCTGGTGTCAGGGGAGTGCTGCCTGTAGTCCAGCAGGGGAGGCTGCCTGTAGTCCAAGGGTGGGGGTTGCTGGTAGTCCCCTCCTGGGGGCTGCCTGTAGTCCAGTGGGGGCTGCCTGTAGTCTGTGAATGGTGGCTGTCGGATGTCTGGTTTCACATCTTGTCTTGCTTTTACTTCTGACCTGTAACTAAATAAATGGAAATGGGGTTTACTTTGGTATCTCAATATTTTAAGGAGGTAAAATGAGAAAATGTCCTTTGGAAATGTATGGGCGATTCCTCTCAGTCATTCTTTTGCATATTCAGGATTATGAGAAGATTAAATAAATAATAAATATTACTTTTCAATCTTTAACAAATACCATATTGTATACTTTTCATTTGGCTCCTTAAGATATTAAGATGGAATAAGATCAAGTTCAAGGAGTTCATCGTCACCAAGCCCTTATTATATGAAATGTTAAAGGGACTTATCTAAGAAAAAGAAGATAACAAAATAGGACAGTAAAAAGACAGCAAACTCACAGATATTAATAACCTCACCTAAAACAAAAGCAAACTAAGCAAACAACTAGACCAGGAGTAGGAACTCAGAAATGGAGATCACAGGGAGGGTTTGCAACAGGGGAGTGGGAGGAGGAGAGAAGGAGAAAAGGTACAGAGAATAAGTAGCATTGACAGTATGTAGACAATAGACAGGAGGAGGGCAAGAATAGTGTGGGAAAAGTAGAAGCTAAAGAACTTATGAAACAAGGTCATGAACTAAAGGGGGGAATGTGGGTGGGAGGGGGTGTGAAGGGTAGAGGAGAATGATGGGGGAGAAATGGGACAAATGTAATAGCATAATCAATAAAATATAATTAAAAAAAGATATCAAGGTGGAAATGATGGTTCAACCAGAACTTTATGGAAAAGACTTATAGATAACCCTTTTTGACTTTGGCTATTAAAAAACTGTTCAACTGCAGCAAATCTAGGATGTTAAAGACTTAACTCTACATCCCAAATATCGGTCTGTGTTAACACCAGTAAAGCAGCTCTCTCTCTTGCTCTATCTGTCTCCCCTCTTTCCACAGCACCCCCGCATGCAAACACACACACATGCCCCTCAGCAAACCACTACTTCATGAAAACAAAGTTGACATGACCTCTGGATACTCTACAAATACATAATTAAAGGTTATTTTAACCAGTTGGGTTTGGTCTTTTGGAATATTTTACAAAGGAGCAATAGTAATATATAACCATAGACTACAAGTCAAGTAGAAAGTCACTGGGTCAATGCTAAGAATACAAACATATTATGTAGAGTTTGAATATTAGACTACAGCTCTCAGATAAGTATCAGGGACTATCATGGTCATAAAGGGAAGAAAAGGCAAAAATGTTTATGTTCAACATTTGTTTCTTTCTTGTTTCTAGATATTACTTACTACCAAAATTAATACAGAAACCAGAACTAGTTGTTCAGTACGGTTTGTGAATACAAACTGGTTTAAACTGAGGAGATTCTGGCTTTCTGGCCAAGATGGAGGCATAGGTGGACACACTGTGCCTCCTCTCACAACCAAAATTAAGGACAACAAAGATTTAGAAACAAGAAAACATACAGAACTGATAGAAAATTGAACTGTACAGAAGTCCAACAACCACTCATCCAGACTGGTAAGAGGGGTGGAGTAGCAGCAGGAAAAAGTGGAGGTTGGCAGACCTCGGTGAGCAGGCAGCAGTGGCTGGCGAATCCAAGGTGTGCAGGTGGTGGCTAGCAGACCCTGGGCATGGGGTGGCAAAGGTGCAGACCCAATGAGGCCAAGCAAGGCGGCTGGCTGACCAGGTGGTCCTACATTAGAGTGCAGATAATCCAGGGGAAGGGGAAGTGGCAGAAGGGACTGGAATCTGAGAGAGAGTGCCAATGGCAGCAAAGGCCATTGTTCCCTGTAGGACCCCACCCCCACATCCAGCATCACTACCCAGCCACTGGGCTGCCCCACCCTGGGGAACACCTAAGGCTAGGTGTTCCCTAGGCTAGGGAACCCCTCACTACCTAACAGCTGTGACCAGACCAAAAAAAAAAACCAAAAAACAAAAATGGCTCAAATGGGAGAACAAATCAAAGCCCCAGAGCCAATTCACCTAAGTGACAAAGAGATAGCCAACCTATCAGATGCACAGTTTGAAGCCCTGGTGATCAGGATGCTCACAGCATTGGTTGATTTTGCTCACAAATTAGATGAACAAATGAAGGCTACAATAAGTGAAATGAAGGAAAATGCACAGGGAACCAATAGAGATGGGAGGAAAACTGGGACTCAAATCAATGGAGTGGACCAGAAGAAAGAAACAACCAAACAGAAAAGAAGGAAGAAACAAGAATTCAGAAAAAAAAAATGAGGAGAGGCTTAGGAACCTCCAGGGCATCTTTAAACGTCCCGATACCTGAATTATAGGGGTACCAGAAGGGGAAGAAGAAGACCAACAAGTGGAAAATTTATTTGAACAAATAATAAAGGAGAACTTCCCCAATCTGGCAAAGGAAATAGACTACCAAGAAGTCCAGGAAGCTCAGAGAGTCTCAAAGAAGTTGGACCCAAGGAGGAACACACCAAGGCACATCGTAATTACATTAGCCGAGATTCAAATGAAGGAGAGAATTCTAGAAGCAGCAAGTGATAGGGGGACAGTCACCTACAAAGGAGTTCCCATCAGACTGTCAGCTGATTTCTCAAAAGAGACCTTCCAGGCAAGAAGGGGCTGGAAAGAAGTATTCCAAGTCATGAAAGTCAAGGACCTACATCCAAGATTGCTGTATCTAGCGAAGCTGTCATTTAGAATGGAAGGGAAGATAAAGTGCTTCTCAGAGAAGGTCAAGTTAAAGGAGTTCATCATCACCAAGCCCTTATTATATGCAATGTTAAAGGGACTTATCTAAGAAAAAGAAGATAAAAATATGAACAGTAAAAAGACAGCAAACTCACAGATACTAACAACCATACCTAAAACAAAAGCAAACTAAGCAAACAATTAGAACAGGAACAGAAACACAAAAAATGGAGATCACATGGAGGGTTAACAACAGGGGAATGGGAGGAGGAGAGAGGGGGACAAGGTACAGAGAATAAGTAGCATAGACGGTGGATAGAAAATAGACAGGGGGAGGGCAAGAACAGTGTGGGAAAAGTAGAAGCTAAAGAACTTATGAAACAAGGTCATGAACTAAAGGGGGGAATGTGGGTGGGAGAGGGTGTGCAGGGTGGAGGGGAATGATGGGGGAGGAATGGCACAACTGTAATAGCATAATCAATAAAATATATTAAAAAAATAAACTGAGGAGATTCTCAGTTCCAAAAGGGGCTAAAATAGCCTATGCCTACTATTATGGGTACATGAATAAGGCTAACTGAAAAATCATCACCATAGTTTAGAGGAATAGCTAGTTTTGTAGTTCATTGCCCATTGCCACAGCAATAGTCAATAATAAGCTACTTAGGGATATAGGTAGATTGAAAAATACATTTTGTCTGTATAATGACAATTATATCTAAAATTAATATGGAGGGTTTGAGAAATTGAGAAGTTGGAAAGCAGACCTGAAAAACCTGGACTTTACGTATTTATTCTTACATGTTTAAAATTCAGCCACCTTCAAAGCAATCTCCATTTGATGTAGTGCAAAAAACGTCCATTGAGACATTTTTTTCACTGCTCAAGACAGTTTTTGAACTTATCAATTCTGATGCCTTTTAGTACTTCTGCCATTTTTTGTTTCACCTCTTCCATATCAGCAAAATGTTTCCCTTTGAGGACTTTTTTTATTTGGGGAAACAACAAAAAAGGTTGCTGTAGGTGAGATTGGGTAAATAGGGAGGGTGGGGCATGGAGATCATGTCGTTTTTGGTCGAAAACTGCTGAACACTCAGTATGGTGTGGGCAGGTGCACTTGCGAATCAACCGTCATGAAATGGGCAAATGCATTGAAAGTCTTAAAAAAAAAATCACTGAAGCCAAATGCAGCCTCTCACAACAATGCCAGATGGTACACTGATACAAATGGGTTCCTAGAACACTCACCTAGTTGGGGAAACCTGTACTTCATGGGGCCTGCCCTTCAGAAGACAATTCCTGTGTTTTTTCAGTCCCCTTTCATATATAGCACCAAAGAAAAACTCAAACATGTCAGGAAATCAAGTTCAAAACCAGATGAATTTTGCCCTTAAAACTAGGTGGGTTCTTTTGTTTGTTTGTTTAAATGGCTTATGGTCTCATTGATGCTGACTATACTGAATGTTTTGAAAAAATTATTCACACAAACAATTGCAATTAGTGTAATACAATTTGGTGAAGGCATACTGAAAGTATACAACAAAGCTATACTTATTTGAGGTTCCTGGAATGGGGTTATTAATATAGTTATTCATTTATTTATATTATTTTCTCTTTATTCCTTTTTATTGAATTTATTGCGGTGACAGTGGTTAATAAAATTATATAGGTGTCAGGTGTACAGTTCTTTAATACATCCTCTGTAGGTTGTATTGTGTGTTCACCACCCCAAGTCAGGTCTCTTTCCACCACCATTTATTCCCCCCTTTCCCCTCTTTTACCTTCCCCCACCCCCTTTCCCTCTGCTAATCACCATACTGTTTTCTGTGTCAATGAGGTTTTTTCCATTTTTTTTTTTTTGCTTAATCCCTTCACCTTTCACTCAGACCTGCAACCCCTCTCCTTCTGACAGCTATCAGTCTGTTCCATGCACCCATGCCTCTGTTTCCATGTTGTTTGTTAGTTTATTTCACTCATTAGATTCCAAATATGAGTGAAATCATAGGGTACTTGTCTTTCGCTAACTGGCCTATTTCATTTAGCATAATGTTCTCTAGGTCCATCCCTGCTGTTGTAAAGGGTAAGATTCCCTTCTCTTTATGGCCAAGAAGTATTCCATTGTTAAATGTACCACAGCTTTTTTATCCACTCATCTACTGATGGGCAGTTGGCTGCTTCTAAATCTTGGCGATTGTAAATAATGCTGCAATGAACATAGGGGTGCTTATGTTCTTTCAAATTAGTGTTTGGGGTTTCTTTGGAAGTAATGTGGTTATTTTATTCAACACATTGAACAGGTCCCATTTGTTACTTAACCTGCAGAAGAGACTGTGAGGTGTGTAATTTAGGCTTTCCTTTGTACCTCAGCAAGTTGTCCACTCACCTTCTGAGAGTTCGAATGCTGAGAACAGAACCATTTATAACACTTTGGATAAGATGCTTACCTTTGCACATGTATGAATGACCAAAAGAAAAGACCTGGGTGATATTTGTTGGGGGTGTCAGTGCCTTTCTAGAAACAGTTTGCTTGGTGGTTTGGATGTCACATTGTTTTAAGTCAGAGCACAGCCACTTTATTTTCATTATCTATGTAGCATTGGCATGAAATATACAGTATGTGCTCCATTTCCAACCAGATGTGTCACAAGGTGTAGCCAAAGAGGGTGAAGTATGAGTCTCCCCAAAGATTACACAAATTCTTAGAAATAGTAACAGTTAAAACTGGCCACTGCTGTCACCCAAGTCTACATTCCAGCACTCACACTTCTTTCACAGCAGGGCCCTGTGTCAGGATTTTATGTTGCACTGCACATTGAAGAATTCTCTAATTAAGAAAAATGCTATACTAAATTCTTTATCAGTGTTGCTAACTTTTAAGTGAATAATACACTGGCTAGAGCAAAAGTTATGTTGCTTTGAATTTGTAAAAAACTTTATTTTAAGAAAAATTTAGGATTATTTTTAAAAAATAGCATCTTCAAAGTTTCTTTGCTTATGAAAAAATACCATTAATATAACTCCATGTAGCTATTAATTCCATTACTAAAGGGACAAGAGATGATAAAACCAGATTGCTAGTGGTAAAGTCTAGCAGAATTTTATGGTATGAGCCCAAGTTTTAGAACCAAGGATCACTGCCTATGTGATAGGGGATCTTATGGGGAGATATGGCTCCACGTGCTCCTTTCAAGAATTTTTTCCTGCTTCCAGCATCCAAGGTTCAAAGTCTGTGAAAGAAGTCAATTTCCAATGCTCTTCCACTGACCCTGCAATGTAAAACGCCCAATGTCGATTGCCCTTGCTGGGGAAGCTCAAGTCTTGTATTTCATAATGGCCCTTTTGTTATTTTCAACAAATGCTTCTCCTTAAATAGTGTTTTGCTTATGTTCATCTAAAAATTATTTTGTGTTTCCTGAGCAAAAACAAAAAGGATGTGAAGAGACAGAGAAATGGGTAGACGTATATAAGGTGTTAGTGGGAAACCAATCCAAGAGTAGATAAGACAGGATGACATACTCATTCTAACTCATGAAATAAAAAATTGCAAGCAGATTGTCACTTTAACATGGGAACTGGCTCAATTTGATATGTAGGTGGGCACTTCCTGTACAAATGAACTACTAGAAAATTCGTACTGCGTGCTTGGCATACAAACTGTCTTCGAGATATCTCTAGCCTAGAAAAAGGCAGCGTTTTGCCCATACTGCATCTTTAAATGCAGCTAGGAAAATGGTTCTGGATCTGTAAGATTATTGAAATTTCCTCATTCATATGCAAATTAGGCATTCACTAACACACAGAGTTAAGGCAGGAAACCTGAGTTTCAGGGTAGGGTCCTAGAACTGGTGTGGGCATTTTTCAGGCTTTTAATATTATTAAAGCAAAACCAGCTACGAAATCTGGGCAAATTTGTTGGTGATTTATAAAAATTGGGATCAGGTCAATCTGTTAATCCTAGAGTTAAAAAATATTTTATTCTGTGGTCAGACAAAAATATACCCCCAAACTGTTGCTTCTGTGATAGGGCCTGAGCTCCCATGGTGAGCGTGTAGCAGACGGGGACAGAATAGTGGTCTTGTCCAGCTGTCACTCTTCCCACTGAGCAATAACACACCTGGATGAGATCACCCACCCCAAGGCTGGAAGCAAGAGCCCCTTTCTAGAGCAGCGTGACTCTGGAGAGGGTAAGCCAAGAAGAATCTAAATGTGGCTCAAATCCTTCCTCTGGAGTCTGAAATGAATTCTCAGGGAGAGCCAGTGCAATCTGTCTGCATAGCACCCAGTGAAAGCAAACACATCTGGGGCTTTTTACTGGAGCCCAGGACTTACTCCTCTTCTGGACTGTCAGATTCTTCCCTTTGTGTCTCTGCCTTATGGGGCTTAGTCTTTTTACTTTTGTGGAATATATTATCACCATGAGCAGCTGAGGACAACAGACATTTACTTTTCTATGAAAGCAAATGGGGGAAATCAGAATAGAACAGAGCTTTTTGGAAATAACACCTGTGGCCGGGGGAAAATATTTGCTTTGCAACAGTGTGAGTGATGAACCTAGAGAGTTCTGGGACTCGAAAACTGGGTCTCACTTCATCTTCACCAACACGGGAGGCAAGAGGTGGGAAGCAGATGCTCAGAAAACTTTAGAATCGTGGAAAAGACCTGTGAGGGTTTTGTTTTCAGAGATGTTCCTGTGGGCTGTTCACTTTCCCTCCTTTGAAAGGAGAAAGCAATGGAAATACGTCTTCATCTCTTTCTTTAATGGCTCAACCTAACCCAGGCTCACGTTACACACAAGTCACAATGAGAAGATAATGTGGGGGGGGGAGCACTGGGTGAAAGAAGTGAAGGGGTTAAGCAAACACACACACAAGCACATAGATACAGACAACAGTATGGTGGTTACCAGATGGACAGGGGTTTAGGGGGAGGCAGAAGAGGGTAATGAGTATATAAATGGTGATGGAAAGAGACTTGAGTTGGGATGGTGAACACACAATACAATATACCTGAAACCTATATAATTTTCTTAACCAATGTCACCCCAATAAATTCAATTTTTTAAGAAAAGATAATGTGGATTTTATATGGCATCCTTTTCCCCCCTGGAAGTTCAAAGTGTCTTATTCATATTAGTTAATATTGTGAAATGGAAGAAACTAATTAGATCATGGGTAGGAAGATATAAGGTAAAATATGGTAAAAATGCTAACATTTATTATGCTTAGAAGTCCTTCAACATTTCCGCTTCTTCACACCACTGTTAATTCTCTGAGCCACCACCATTATGGACATTGGTGGCCACCTCTGGGGGCTTAACCTGTGTACACTCTGACCAGCCTTCAGTCTGTTCAGAGTGGGAACAGATGGAGAGAACTTGAAAAGCAAATCCAATGATGCCAGTCCTCAGCTTAAAGCCCCCTAGGACTTCTCACTACATGTAAAAGAAAAATCTTTAACATGCTTACAAGACCCTGCAGGGCAGGCCCCTATTACCCTCACTGGCTTCATCTCAAACTGCCCTTCCTCCCGTTTGCCTCCTACATTGGCCTTATTTCCCTCCTTCAAGTTCATGGGCTCTCTCCTGCCAAAGGGCCTTTGTACATGCTCTTCACTCTGCCTGGAATCTCTTTAATGTTTTCTTCATCTAGTTAACCCTTACTCATCTGCAGTTGTTCATCATTTCCTCAGGAGAAGAAATTTCATGTATTGTGAAGGACAGACACTTGCATTTGCTAAGAAAACCACATGATAACATACACACGATCTCAAAATTACAGAGAGGACCACACGACAATTTCTATTTCAGTAAAATCTCTCTCCTGCCTGTGTCCTGTCTCATTCTCAATTCTTCCTCTCTCTACCTCCCTCGCTTCAGGATCAGAAAAACCAGAGGAAACTTTACCTATTTTCATGTCCTTGCAGCTGTAGTGGCTGAGGAGGAGCTGGTTGGGCAACCGGGCTGTTGGGGGTGGCTGGGCTCGGCTGGGCCAGAGGACTCTGCTGGGCCATGGGGCTCTGCTTCTCCGAGCTGGGTGCCGAGGCTGGGCTGTTCATCTCTGAAATGGGAATCAAAGCAGCAAAGGTGGTCAGGCTGACAGTGATAAAGGGCAAGAGGTGGCCAGAGGTGGATACACTTTGCCTCCTCAGATGAGCCAAGGCTTTGGTTATTCCAGTTTCTGTTAGACTTTAAGACAGCAGCTTAAACTGATCAAGTTCCAATGCCACTCCCAGAATTAGTATGCTTTCCTTAATTATAAGACTTGCTGAACAAGGTTATGAACAGTCTCCTGTCATTCTGTCAGAAGAAAAGATTACAATAAAAAAAACTGTTAAAGCAATGAAAAAATTCAAAGGATTAAGTTCTAAAACGTACTCCATTTTTCTAGAAGAAAGAAAACATTTAGTCACTACTTTTTGGTTGTAATGAGAAGTCTCACCAGTATTCCAAAGTCTGGATAAGGAACTAACCATAATAAAAGTAAATGCTTTCTGCAATCTTCTTTCCAGTTCCCTAATTAGTTTTACTGCTTAATAAATGCCTGTATTCCATGGTTCTCCAGTATGAAAAACAAAACAAAAACAACCAACCATTGGACAAAGGAGGGGATATTAAGTTGTTGTTTGTTAAAACTGCTTCTTGAAATTTCTTGTAATAACATCAAATTTACAACTGAAATGATTTTTCTGTGTTAGAATAAGAGCAGGACAGACATATTTCAGACTGGGGAAATGGAGAAGTCAGATTTTTAGTGAGAAATCTTGCTTAGAATTAATTCCCACTGAATATTTTATACATAATGGTGTCTGCAGGTAGGTAACAACAAAACAAAACAAAACAAAACAAAACAAAACAAAACAAAACACCATGGTGTCATGTTCTGTTCTTCTCTCTTTTTTTAGTTGGGTGATTAAAGGGGGGTGACCTATTCACATTTCCTTATAAACCACTCTTTCCCCCATTTTTTTCACAGCCTCCAATTTTAAATTCCCTGTTCACTTGTATCAGAGCTTCCCAGCCTTGGCACTGTGGACATTTTGCACCAGATGATTGTTTGCCATGAGGACTGTCCTGGGCACTGTATGATGTTTACAGCATCCCTGCCCTCTATCCACCTCAATCATGACAATCAAAAATGTCTCCCGACATTGCTAAAAGTCCCCTGGGGGACAAAAATCACCTCAGTTGAGAACAACTGTTTTATGTTTAAAGCCAGGAGGTTGTTTTGTGCCTTCTTGTCAGAGTCCCAAGAACGAATCATGAGACTGAGTAAAAGAGAGGGCATCACAGTGAATAAGCCCATCACTGTGAGTCCTTCTCCATGTGGGACTCTGGTCCACTGACTGGCAAGCTTCAGTGACTGAATTCTTGAATATCAGTAATGAGTCAGCAGCTGCAAACTAGTAATGAACCTATTGTGTCTGGAAATAGTGAGTTTATGGTGAACTCTGTGGCCCCTTAAGGCATTGTAATCACCACTATTCAAGCCTCAGGGAGGTGTCCTCCTACAGAGAAATTCAAGAGGCTAAGTGAGAATTTGAAATTCTTAGCAGGTGACACATTTTCTAAATGAGCTCTCTTTATACCATAAAACTTCCTCAAGCTTTTCAAAATCAACCTGACTTTGAAGAATCCTCTAGAACTTAACTGTTTACATGAATACATGTTGTTTTTTTTCTTCTTTAGATTTGTAACTCTGTCACCTCTGTCGAATAGGTTCTGGCTTAATGTAACCATAAAAACAGTACTCCTAGGACCACAGGGGATGAATGAATAACCCAGTGTCATGGGTTTCACACTATTTATCTATAATGTCACATAACTTGATCTCTGAATGAAACCAGTACTAAGTAAACAGGTTATGAGTTACAACAGAAAGTGAATTTTTGCCATGGTGGAAATAACTACCTCTGACACCCACTGGTGGCAGCCTGGTGGACTCTGTGGCCTGGCTCAGGCACTCACCCTCCTGAGGAATGATGCGAAGGGTGACACTGAGGCCTGCGTCCTTGATGAGCTTCACGATGTCTGCGTGAGGCATGTTGATGATCGACTGGCTGTTCACTGCTAAGATCCGGTCTCCTACTTTCAGTTTTGCACAGCGATCTGCAGGACTCCCATCAATGATGCGTCCAATTTTATGGGGCACAGCTAAAAAGATCCCCAACAGAAACTGATTATCAGGGGCATTTCCAATACGTGCTCTAGTTTTGAGTCCCAGCCCTACAGGAAACAATGTCATGCCAGAATTCCTTCTTTTGTCAGTTAATTTGCCTTTTGAAATCACAATCACATCTATCAAATGTGGTCCTCTGCGTACTACTGGGACCAAGTGCTTTGCAGTGACAGGCTAATTCCAAACACATGGGCCAGGGGTTCTCAAACTGTGGAGTATATTTGATCCACCTTGGGATTAAACATACAGCTCTTTGAGCCTCACTCAGGACTTTGTGAATTGGAATGTTCAGGTAGGAGGTGAAGATCATGAATTGTTAAGAAGCTCCTGAGGAGATTTTAATACATACAAAATTCTGAGAATCACAGGCAGAAAACACTGTGTCTACAGAGCTCATACTCCAGAGACACAATTTCAGAAAGATACAATAAATGCCAGGAATTTAATTTTTACCCTTTTTTATTTTACAGAGAGGAGAAAACAGGAAATATATATATATATTAATTAATACGGGCTGTATTTGGTTGGTGAAGAAATTATGACCAACTCTCCACTCATCTACTAATCTTTAGTTTAAACACTGATGCAGTTTTCAAATCTTAACTCTCCTTTCTGATTTAATTTATTAAGTGTTGCTGAGATCTTGCTAATATCTGATACATAATGTATTTCATCAGATCTAAGATACCACTGATGACATAACACATCTTTAGTTTATACACAAGAAAGAAAAAAGCCAACTCTGACAATTAAGCAATGACACCCCATTGACTCCAAGATGCTCTTTAATTTTTAAAATAGTAAAATATGAAAATGTGTGTTAGAACTGATGGAATATAGTATATATCTCTTGAAAACAATGAAAATTTCTTTTATTTTGTATTATTTATTTATAAGTGTGAGGAGAGCCAGATACATGAGGATGTAGATTTTTCTAGCAGGGTGACTTTTGTTCAATGGGAATGTTTGAGTGCCAACTAGGATAGCTAGCTAGCTGGGGCCAGACAGCTAGTACACAGTCTGCCTGTAACCTCCCTCAAGGAGTGTACAATCTAAAAACCAGTTTGCTCTCCTTTCTTCTTTTGAGACAGAGAGCCCCAGCCAGGCTACCTCTGTCAGCAACAGGGGTATACCCCATGGGAGTGAGCTATTGATTTAATCTGCATAAAGAGGCAAAGAGACACTACACTGTTCATCATGCTCCAGGGATGACTGGTCCTTGAATTCTCAGTCTTGTGTATTTACAGTGAAAAGCAGAAAATCAGCTAACAAGCACAGTACAGACGGACAATCAGTGTTAATGAACCAGCACCTTGATCAGGTCTCTGTTGTGAAAGCATATGAAAATATTGGCTGGACCCATGTCTCTGCAGTGAAAACCATCATGCCAGAAGCTCAAACACATTTTTATCTCACGGGCACCAATGGCTTCAGTTAGGAACACCTTACTTAAAACATATTTACATTATCTTAGCATCTTAGGACCATATAGTTCTCAAGGAGAAATGTAATAAGAACTTATTCATTTATTCTTTTTTAAAGTTATATTTTATTGATTATGCTATTACAGTTGTCCCATTTCTCCCCCATCATTCCCCTCCACCCTTCACACCCCTTCCCACCCACATTCCCCTCTTTAGTTCATGTCCATGTGTCATAAGTTCTTTAGCTTCTACTTTTCCCACACTGTTCTTGCCCTCCCCATGTCTATTTTCTATCCACCGTCTATGCTACTTATTCTCTGTACCTTTTCCCCCTCTCTCCTCCTCCCACTCCCCTGTTGCTAACCCTCCATGTGATCTCCATTTCTGTGGTTCTGCTCCTGTTCTAATTGCTTGCTTATTTGCTTTTGTTTTAGGTGTGGTTGTTAGTATCTGTGAGTTTCTTGTTTTTTTACTGTCATATGTCTTATCTTCTTTTTCTTAGATAAATCCCTTTAACATTGCATATAATAAGGGCTTGGTGATGATGAACTCCTTTAACTTGATCTTATCTGAGAAGCACTTTATCTTCCCTTCCATTCTAAATGACAGCTTCGCTAGATACAGCAATCTTGGATGTAGGTCCTTGACTTTCATGACTTGGAATACTTCTTTCCAGCCCCTTCTTGCCTGGAAGGTCTCTTTTGAGAAATCAGTTGACAGTCTGATGGGAACTCCTTTGTAGGTGACTGTCCCCTTATCACTTGCTGCTTCTAGAATTCTCTCCTTCATTTGAATCTTGGCTAATGTAATTATGATGTGCCTTGGTGTGTTCCTCCTTGGGTCCAACTTCTTTGGGATTCTCTGAGCTTCCTGGACTTCCTGGAAGTCTATTTCCTTTGCCAGATTGGGGAAGTTCTCCTTTATTATTTGTTCAAATAAGTTTTCCACTTGTTGCTCTTCCTCTTCCCCTCCTGATACTTGTATAATTCGAGTGTTGGGACATTTAAAGATGTCCTGGAGGTTCCTAAGCCTCTCCTCATTTTTTTGAATTCTTGTTTCTTCATTCTTTTGTGTTTGGTTGTTTCTTTCTTCCTTCTGGTCTACTCCATTGATTTGAGTCCCAATTTTCCTCCCATCACTATTGGTTCCCTGTGCATTTTTCTTCATTTCACTTATTGTAGCCTTCATTTATTCATCTAATTTGTGACCAAAATCAATCAATTCTGTGAGCTTCCTAATCACCAGTGCTTTGAACTGTGTATCTGATAGGCTGGCTACCAGTGCTTTGAGCTGTGCATCTGATAGGTTGGCTATCTCTTGGTTGCTTAGATGAATTAGCTCTGGGGCTTTGATCTGTTCTCCCGTTTGAGCCATTTTTTGTGGGGGGGGGTCTGGTCTCAGCTGTTATGTAGTGAGGGGCAGAGCCTTAGGTGTTCACCAGGGTGGGGCAACCCAGTCGTTGGGTAGTGATGCTGGATTTGGAGGCGGGGTCCGAGAGGGAACAATGGCGCTTGCTTCACTCTCTCTTGGATTCCAGTCCCCTCTGCCACTTTCCCCAAGGAAATTGGGCCCTTCTGGTGTTGATTTCCATGTGGGTGGGCTTGTGTATATTCTAGGACCCTGTGGGTCTCTCTAATGAACTCTCCTGTGAGGCTGGGATTCTCTCCCAGCACCTCAACCCCCACAAGTATTTTCAATCGGTGCTTTTAGGCTTTATTTCCTGGCACTGGAACCCTGGGTTGTGCAGTCTGTCTTGCTGCCCATTTTTGCCTGGTTTATCTGGGCATGAATGTGTGACCGCAGTCAGCTGCCTTGTGCGCCTCCTTTGGTCTGCTCGTTGCCTCCCCGTGCTTGGTAACTGCTGCCTCTGTGCCTGGGGTGTGCCAACGGCCGTCTGTGTGCCTGGGACCACTAGGCACTGCTTTTTCCTGCTGTGACCCCTCTCCGCTGGCCACTGACTCCGCCCCTCTTACCGGTCTGGGTGAATTGTTGTCAGACTTCTGTACAATTCAATTTTCTATCTGTTCCAGTTGTTTTTTTGTTTTTGGTTCTGTATTTTTGTTGTCCTTAATCTTGGTTGTGAGAGGAGGCACAGTGTGTCCACCTATGCCTCCATCTTGGCCGGAAGTCTGAGCATACTTCTCTGGAAGAGAAGGAAGGTGTGATACGAAAGGGGCATACAGTGCATTCCACCACAGTGTCAGAAATATTTCCCCGCCAGTGCTGGATACAAAGCTATATGGATCATCTGAACTTTACCTAACAGAGAAGGGCTCCAAGCTTGGTACCAGGACCCCATCAGCCTCGGCAGTTCCCATTTTTTTCCATTTACTTACTCCTAAAAATGACATAGGCATTGCAAGTTGTTTTATTTTCAACCATAATTAGAGAGAAATTTCATTTCTAGTGTCATCGTCTCCTTCCACATGTAACAGCATCCTGGAGCAGTCAATAAATGGTCCGGTGTCCCTGGCAGCAATGCACATGTTGTTATATATGCTGTGACCTTTGAGAAGTTACCTGACTTGCCTGCATTTCTGTTTTTTTAACACTAAAATGGAAATAATAATATTATTGACCTCATGGGATGGTTCTGAGAATGAAGTAAATTACCATACATAAAGTGACTGGAACAGTTCCTGGCACGTAAGACCTGACTTATAAGTATTAAGTTTCTTTCATTCTTTTTATTATTAGTATCTTTTTTTTTGTCTTTCTGATATCACTGCTGGTGTGTCCGTGCTCATGTGCAGGACCAGCCTGAGTTCCTGCTTCCTGGGATAAACCTGCAGTATGGCTGAAACTAAAGCAACACTTGCTTACTGCAGGCAAAGCCCTGAAGTACTAACTAGGACAACAGAGAAATGGGAAACAGGTGTGTTTTAGGGATTATACAGACACTAGATGAGGTCAAGAATCCTGTTTGTTTTCCTCTGGTTTTGTAAATAAATAAAGGAATAAATAAAATAAAATAAAATATGTTGCAAGTCTCTGTAGGAAACACTAACTTGTACATAAAAGTTTATTATTCAAAGGGAAGTCAGCATAATACAGATCTCTTCACTATGCATACTGAACCTTACAGTCATATATATGCCTGTTTGCCCTTATCAGGCATATGACATCCCTGATGGCATTATCACTGCATCTTCACAGTGGAAACAAAACTAAGGCATAAAGTGGTGATCATGTACCCAAGGTCATGCAGCCATTGGGCTTAGAATCGCAGTCTGCCAGGCTGCATTGCCTCTGCTTTTAGCCCGGGCAGCATACTGCCTGTCCTGACTTCACTGTCTCCTCCCTCCGCTTCAGCACTTGCTTCAGGAACACCTGGTGCTTTTATTTGGTGACTGCATCCTGCCTCTACGATAATCATAAACACTTCACCAGTGGTCCTGATCCAGGGGACAGTAGGAGGCAGCACTTGGCTTAAAGTGGGGTCTTTGAGGCAGCTGTTTTTTGATCGGCAGGCATGAGTAGGTGAAGAGGGGAGCACAGGGGAGGGCAAGAGGGAGGAGAGGGAGGGACAGGAAAATTGGACAGCTCCTTAGATCCCTTTCAGTCAGGAGTTCTTGTTGTTGTGCCATTCCTTTATTTGAAGTCATTTCTTTGGGCAGTAGAAACAACACATTTGAAATGAAATTTTAAAATACTGTTTAAAACACACAAATAGTATTTGGATGATTTGCTGTTTTGAGTTAGCCATTCATCTGCTCCCCTCCACTACTATAGATCCCTTAGATATAAGCACATCTACTGCAAATAAAACCCCAAATGTTGTGAAACAAAGATTTCACACACACAATCACACAATTTTATGTGACTAACAACAAAAACAACAAGTTATCATTTGTTAATTTCCAGGCATTGTGTTAGGCCCTTATTTTAAAACCTTAGAGCAGCAGTGTGAGGTAGCTATAAAAGTGTAATAATCATGCTTATTTTATTGCTAAGAAAACAAATAGGTAACAAAGCCAGGATTCAAATCTGTGCCTCTGGCTTCAAACCTTGAAGTTCCTCTCTTATGGTTTTTTTTTTTTTTTTTTTTTTTTTGGCTATGTAGCAGGTTGAAAACAATTTGAGTTATGAGGAATGAGGAAACTGTGAGACTTAGCTGAGAAAAGCATGCTACTTGAGATTTCCAGATAAAAGGTCATTGTAAATAGACTTACTTGCTTAACGATGGCAACTTAGTTTCAAGGCCATTTTGATTTACTAGGGTAGGTAGAATAAAAACTCAAATAAAAGAATGAAAATGGAAATAAATTCTTTGGTAGCCATATAGAATGACTGAGTGCTTACATAAAATCTGAATGAGTACACAGTTTAAAAATGTATGTCTATAATTGGAAGCACCCCATATAGCTCTAATAGAATTATTTTCTATTGGCATTTACTTTAATAAAAACAGTACTTGAAATGCTTGGCAGCTGAAGTCAGCCTCACTTTTCCTTTAACAGTATTGCCTTACATCTGTGAGTACATCGAATGTTGATGTAGAACAACTCAGTGACCAGGGGTATGTGCAGAGAGAGGATTCTCTCTGAAAACAAGCTGCAGTTCCATTTGCTCAGTTATAAAGTCTAGGTTGGTCACGACCTAAGTGCTTTCTGTGCATTGCTAATGGAATTACAGAGCATGAAAGAGGTCCTGACCTTGGTTTCTATTATTGGGATGAATGGTACTCATTAATTCTCTGAGAATTGATGACTAAGGTAACTGCCTGAGCTCAGTGCATTTAGACAGCATGCCTTCCGGACATCACCTGTCAGGCAGGAACATAAATCAAGCCTTTGGATCAGGCTTCTTGACACAGTGTGGTTAGGATACACAGATAGTTGGGAAAAGTTGCAATATGTCTATGGCTTTAGACATACTGACATTCTGGAAGGAGACAATGTATCACTAGTTAGAAATTTCCCTTTAATTGCAAATCACATTAATTATGGAAAAGGAAACCCATCTGTTTAATCTTTCATTTCTTTCTGGGTAAAACACTACTGCACATTTATACTGCAGTATGTTTTATATTTTCCTGTAGATGAGTTGACTCTTGCAGCACTGCTCATATATCACACTTGTTTTGTTGGGACTATCAGAGACACTCAGGTGACTGGATGCTCTCTAACTTCATTCTAAAGGCCTGGATTCTTTGGGTCCCAGGCCATACCATAACAGGAAGCAATGGTTCTCCCTTTTTGCTATTGGGTTCTCTTCTGGGAGCTTAGTATGGTCTATTCAGATTCCTTAGCCATTGGTCAACCAAAGAGTTCTCATGGAGTTCTACCTTCAGTCAGTCCCCATAAACAAGATGGATAGTTGCCCAAGAATTTTCTTGCTTTGGTGTTGGATTCTTCCTGAAATTCTTAGCTGTATCTGAGGGAAGGAGTAGTTGATCCCTCCCTACTTGTTTTTCATGTTTCCTTGTCTCTTTATATGTATTTCATTTCAGAAAAGGAAAAGCCTGTGACTCATGTTTACACTTAATTATCTCCTTGTTAATAGGTCTTACGAGATGGAGGTGTTTTCCCTGTCTAGAAGGAAAGCCTAGACAGGGAAATGGATTCTGCATCAATTACGTCAAATGAAAAGTTTTTAAAATAAGTGTGACAAAAATAAATACTTCAAAGGCAATCAATAGCATAAACTCTCATCAGCTCACAATTCCCCTAATTTGTGAAGGGTAAACAACATGTCATTTGCTTAAAAAGTCATGAAAGTTGGTTTGGGTTTTGATTCTGTGACTCGATATGAAAAGAATTTTTTAACTGCATGATTCCATTTGATTTTCTTAACATAATCTATGAAAATGATTTACTGTCTTGTTTTACAGTGATGGGTTGGGGCTGGAGGATCAATTACTCCATCAACAACACATTTCTGCAAAGCATCTTCTGAGTACCAGGCACAATGCTTGACCCAGTGGGAAGACTCCAATGAAACAACACATGGTATTAGCCCTCAAGAAACTCATAGTCTAGTTGTAGGGATGAGGGATAGTCAAATAAAAATACTCAAAACAAAAATGGCAAATCCATTATAAAGGTAATATGCAAGAGGAGAGGTGAATTACTGAGTCTAGTTGTGGACTGAGGGAGTGCTAAGAAGAAAAAAGATCATTCTGTGGGGGAGGAGGAGGCATAGTGTCCCTAGGCCGAGTGGCAGCTCCCTTAATGAAAACTCGTGGTGGTAAGGAGGGTTCTGTCAAGTCCATGGTGGGAGAAGCGAGCAGAGGATGCTTTGTAGGCGGGGTCCCTCCTGCCCTCACAAGGACTACTTCCCTATCAGATTCCTGATAAGATGCCTTCCCAGTCCCTCTAGGTGGACACTGAACATGTAGGAACAGAAGAATAATTGTCACAAAGTGTTCCTATCTCTTTGATACTTGGCGAAGAATCCTGTTTTCCTGCCTTCAGAAACCTGAGCCAATTTTTAATCTGGGTCATTTTCCATCTCTCCTTCTGAGAAGTCCTGCATAAGTGTGTCCTATGGTGACAAACCCATTTAGCTAGTCATCCCTTCCTGGTCTGTGACACAGTGTCTTCTGAAACAGATTTTCATGGTCATCTGCAGGCAAAGATGTGGGAAAAAACCTGTGTTTGGTTTTTTTAAAACAATTGTGGTAAATTAAGAAAAAGCAGACAGCATGATGGTTTTCCTCTAGAAGTCTGTGAAATTTAGTTTTCCAAAAATGAAACATCCTCCCTGAAATTTATAGTCAAATGATTTGCAAGAACCAAAATTGAACAGCTGGAGTTTTAAAGACTGCATATTCCAAAAGTGCCCCTTCCCCCAGCACCCACGAGTCATTCTTTTGTAGTTGAACAGTTTAGTTACCCTGCATTTGGTAACAGACAGATGGTGAGAGGAGAAATGGGAAGAGATACCCATTATTAGCAATTTGGGAGCCAAGCTGAACTCATGTTTCTAAGGGCAGAAAGCACCTTGTAGAAAGTGTTAACTACATGACTGGAGAGAAAGAAACACTCCTCAGCCATATTTTTACTTGTATGCTTTTATTTTGCTGAGAGTGAACTAGTAATAGAAAGAAATCTCATTGCATTAGGACTTGTAATTAGCTGTCAGTTTCTGCTCTACTACCCTGGAACTTGAGGCTAGGCTAAAATGGTTTTTTGCTTGGACAGGTTTGGTGGCTTATAGACACATGGCTGGTTTCTGTAGTGTGTGGCCTGAGTGGTCACACAGGTCCCCACCCTCAAAAGGGCCTTCTGTTTGGTTTAATGGTCTGCTGCCACCATCTTGACATTCTTCATAATTTTTGAATAAGGATCTCACATTTTCATTTTGCACTAGGCCCTGAAAATTATGTAATGGAGCTTATGCAGATCAACCCTTAATACACTTGCTCCTCACATCACTCCATTGTTTTCAGTGTCCACAGTGGAAGATATAAATGAGGATGGTAAAGCTACCATGAAAAATGACCACAAAAGGTGGTAGGGATGGAGCAAAACAATTCTCTTTCTCTTGTGTCTGCATTTCGTATTTCCATACACATCACTAGGAGAGGTAGTCCAGATATTTTCTAAGTATATTCTCTTTTTTCAACAATACAGAATCTTTTATTTTGTATTTTTTTACACTTGTCATGCCATGAATTCATAGGGAATGGGCTCTGGCAGCTCAGACTCCTGTTCATTGGTTCTCACACAGTGTGCTTCTCTGGCTGGAACAGGCTCAGGCTTCAGATGAACCCAGGCACCTTTCTGTTAAGTTCCTCCTCCTTTTTTCTGACAATTTTCCATCACACATATTAGGAAGTAGTCTTGGCTCTTCAAGTACTCAAGATGCTCAATACATACATTGAATCTCTGGGCAAGAATCTTGTCTTTAACTTTTTTGTTTCCAGCGATGCCCATTGTAGACTTGTTCCACTTTGCTGTGGGAACATTTGTGGCCATTCCTTTTTGAACAGTGCCCATTCTCTTGCTGTCAACAGTTTCACCTTTCTTTCAGATTTGCATGTATGTGGCCTAAAGAACCACTCCAAGTTTTCTAAAAGGCCTAGAGAACATATAGCAAGTGCCTGTCCTCTTTCCCTTTTTATCAGACATTTTGGTGGTTCCGGATGAAAGGAAGTTGCTAAGTACATTCTTAAAGATCCTTGATTATTCACACAATGACAGGAGGCCTAAAAATTAACTTTATTCTTTCATTCTGTTGTAAAAATTATTCTTATGTAATAGGTCACTCATCATCGAGTCATCCACAATGAAATGTTCTTATCTCTTTTTAAACAGACTTTAATATATACCACCACATTTCAAGGAGTTTGTGTATTATTTTGACATGATAATTCCTTCATAATGTGACAAAATGTCTAGACATTAGAGGGGCAGGAACCAAAGAAACTTCAGAAGAGTAGTGATCTTCCAATCTGTAATTGGCCAGAAGGGTACACATATGGGTGTTGGAGAGCCGGAGCAAGAGAATGGAGTCATGGTTCCTAGACACTCAGTTTCTGGATACACAAGGCTTTATCTTCTGCAGAGACACTTCTCATTTTATTGTACATCCCAAGAAATCACCTTTTACCTTGCTAATTTCTAGGTAGCTGGGAAATTTTTTTTTTTAATTTGTTTTTATCTGAAAGTTGCTATGGAAAATCTGGTCCTATTAAGTAAAATGTCAACCCTATTTGGCATTTTTTGCACTTCCCCCAAGGACTCTGAAAAGGGTATCTATTTCCATCACTCAGTAAAATCAGGATTCTCCAGTCATGGAGTAGAAGGCAAAATTATGTGTTGTTCAACTTGAATCATTTTAGTGACTGACATTGTATAGTTTTTAGCAAGTTTTCTTTACAAATAACCAAATAGCAAGCTGATTCAGTAATAATGAAAAAATTAGAGTTATTCATATTAAAATATAACAAAGTGTATCTTCTCTGCAGAGCAGAAAAACAAGTTGTTTTACTTCTTTTTACAGTGACAGCACATGTATGTATATGCTAATGTGTATGACACAGGCATATTATATGTAACACATATAAAACATAGATGTATTATTGCTAAAAATAATAAAAAATCACATTTTAAATTTTTAAGAAGGAACCAAATATTATCATATTCTTAGAAATTTGCATCAAAAATTTAAAACCAAAAGCCAAAAGAAAAACAAAAAAAACAAAACCTCAAAAGTGAATCCCAACATTTCTGAGTGAGGTCTGGAGGACAATCAGGCTTCTGCTGTGATAAACTTCTGACATGTGATAGACCTCTGGACAAGGAGATGCAAGGCGTGGTTTGGAGAGGGGCTCAAACACCAGCAGCAGCAACAAAACCGTCACGGAGCTGAGGTGAGGTGCTGCACTTCCAACCCAAACCTGCAAATCTACCCACTAGAGGGCCAGTGGCTCACTCTGATAATGACAAATTCAGTTGCTGAATGAGCGGTTTCTTTGATTAATCATTGATTAATAACTTAGTACTGAAGGCTTATCAAATTATTACTGGATTATCCTACAAAATAAGAAAACTATAAAAATTTCAAAATTCCTATCATGATGTAAAAGGGGCAAAGTACACAGAATAATAGTACTATCTTCTAGTGATTGGAAATTTCTTCTCAATAAAACAATTGAATTGAAATAATATATGTACAAGTTAAAAAATAAAAGAAAATCAAAATGCTTATAATGAAAAGCCTTAGCTTTCTAATTCTCCCCATCCTCTCTAGTTCTGTGACCAAAGTCAAACATTTAAAATCTTTTAGCTATTTCTTCTTCACATTTCTAAATTATATTCTCTTATGGCTATTTCTCAATTTGTCAACTTGAGTCAATAGCTATCTGTTCTGCAAAATGAGCTGCCACTTTTTGTCTTTAAAATATCTTCCCTACTTACGCCCATTCCTTTCTTCTTTATTAACCACGATTTTATTGTTGTGAAAGAACGGGAGGGGATAAGGATGATTTCATTTTACCACCATTAAATAGAAATTGAAAATATCTTTTGTAAATTTAAATCAGTTGTTGAAATTAATATTTTGGTGTACCAGTTAGGATTTGGAATCTGTTGGGGACAAAAATGATCAATAATTTATATATGCAAACTTTTAAAGTCTTATCTCCTGTAGCCTTGACAGATATACATACAATAATCAATTGATTTCAAGAGTTGAGAAAAATGTTATAAAATTATATTGCATCAATGCCAGGTATTGGGATAAAATGCTCAATAAAACCACATTTCTTTCTTTCCTCTATATCTCTCAACTGATTTTTGAGACTTGGTGCTTGGCAATTTCTCAGCAGGCCCTGTAGAAATGGCTGATAGTTATAAACAGGTGTTGCTGACAAGTCATGTTTCTCATTTTTACAGATGCAGTGTATTCTATCTCTGTCATCTTCTTTTCCCTTTTATAGCTTCTGAAATTGTGTTTTGTAAAAAGTCACTTGGCTAACTTCACACAGTTTCCTTGTTATAATAGGTAAATGTCAAAAGCCATCAGGTGCAATATCAGCTTTCCATTGTATCCCCCTAAACCCTCTGGTAGATAATAACTTCTTGCAATATTTTCTTAATCTAAATGAAAACAGATACTAACCTAGGCAAATGATCCCTTCCGAGCCAGCTGTCCTTTTCAATATGTTATCCAGGAGACTACATGAATATTTATTGGTTCTTCATTTTCTCATAGAAGCCAGAGTTCCACTAACAGGGTATATTGTGTTTTAACTTGAAATAATGCTCATTTTGTGTGACTGGATAAAACTACATATGAAAAGGCCCCAAGCACAATGGTCAGGAGCTATAAGATTGTGACTATATATTAACTCTGAAAACAGCTTGCATTGTGACCTCTGAATGGCCAAATAGATCATGTCAGAGTTTCCCTACTTGAAAAGTGAGAACATCGCTGCATATAGTTTTTCTATGCTTATCTTTTTTATCCAAATATTGCATGTTTTAACTTTATTTGGAATTTCTGTTCATATGTATGTTCTCTCATCCTTTGTACTTGAAAGCATAGTAAGCATATGTTTCCATTTTTACTGAGCAGACATATGTCTCCATAATAATTTCACCTGAGATCATCATCATAAGATGATTTTTATTATTCAAAGATGAAAAATGAGAAGAAGAGAGTTGAAGAGCCTCAAAATGTATTTTGTTGTTCAAAGTGAAATACCAATTACACTCTAGAGGGAAGAGACCAAAAGTGTAAAAGCACTTCACCAAAGAAAATATAAGGATAACAAAAAAGCACAGGAAAAGACCCTCAACATATTAGTCTTCACGGAAGAAATGCAAATTAAAACCAGAATGCTAAACTCAAACAACAACAGCAATGCCTCGAAATAACAAATTCTCTAAGGATGTGGAGCATCTGGAGCCCTCATCCATGGGGATGCAGCATGGTACCATGGAAACTGGCACCCTATGAACCAGCAATCCCACTGCCATGTCTTTACTCAAGTGAAAGAGGAACCTATTTTCACACAAAAACCTATTTGAAAAGGTTTATAGAAACTTTATTCATAATCATCAAAAAGAGGAAGCAACCTGAATATTCTTCAATTAGGGAATGGATAAACAAACTATGGTGCAACCACATGGTGGAATGCTATTCAGCAATTAAGAAGAAACTGAAGAATGACACATGAAATGACACGGGTAATCTAAATGCATTATGCTAAGTGGAAGAAGATAGACTCAAAGGGCTACATACTGTGTAATTCCATTTCTATAGGACAAGGCAAAACCATAGAACAGAAAACAGAGCCCATGGTTGCCAGGGCTGGGGGTTGCCTGGAAGGGCTGACTTCATTGTTATGTAATTAAACACATTTGTCAACACCGCCAGGCTATAGACCAAAAAGGGTAATACTTACTATACATAATTAAGCCTTCAAAATGGGAGAAAAAGTGAAAAAGCAGAGGTTGATGAAGAAGAAGTTTTGAATAGAAATACATAGAGGCAAATCAAAAAGAATTGATGCTGAATGAGTAGAAGAGAGGAGGTAGGAGGGGAGCATGGAAGGGGTCTGGGAAGGCTTCAGAGACAATATGTTGCCCAGCCTGCATTTAAAAAGATGGACCGACTTTGTGGGGGTGGGGGCAAGGATGGGGAAGGCATCACAGTAGCAGATGCTGTGACTTGCAAATTAGCAGAGTCTATGAGTCTGTGTTGTGGGTGGGGGAGTGCAATGAGCACAAACAGACCTGGGAGGGAAGGTAGCAAGGGACAGACTGTGAGAGGCCTTTGGCTGTGCCAAATGAGAAGTCATTCGTGAGTCAGGAAAGTTAAGGGATATCATTGGTTGTTTTAGAAAGAGTTCCCTGGTGGCAGATGAAGGGTGGAGTGAAGGATAAGAGGGTGGGAAGAAGGCTGAGGGCAGGGTGGGTACTTCAAGGCAACTGCAGTTCTCCAGAGCTATGCAGTGGAACATGGTTGCTACTGACCAATCACACATGGTTATTTAAATGAAGTGAAACAAAAGACAATTAAAAATTTAATTCATTAGCCACACTAGCCTTATTTCAAGTGACTCATAGCCATGTGTGGCTAGTGGCTACAGTATTGTATCATGTGGAGAAGAACATTGCTATCATTGCAGAAAGCTCTAGAACCTCAGTGAAGGCATTAGCAGCAGCAGTGGTAAGGGCCTGTCGTATTTAAGTTTTATATCTGGGAAGCATATTTGGTAATAGCTTGCCTTAGTTTCTCAAGAGTGAAAATGTAGTTGTGCAGAAATTCAGCTACAGTGTGAACTTAGGTACTTAAAGCTTGTGATCATACAAACTGATTGGAGCTGAGAGCCACACCTGTCAGGCTTCTTCGCCACTTAGCACCAGGGAGCATCAAGATCAGGGCCTAACTTGGTGCTACAGAACAAATGCTTGTGTCTTCCCCAAATTTATAAATTGAAACCTAATCCCTAAAGTGATGGTGTTAGGAGGTGCAGCCTTGGGAAGTGATTAGGTCATGCAGGTGGAGTCCTCATGAATGAGATTAGTGTCCTTATTAAAGAGGACCCCTGTGAGAGGCAGTGAGAACTATGAACCAGGAAGTTGGCCCTCACCAGATGTCAGAAATCCCAGTGCCTTGATCTTGGACTTCCCAGCCTCCAGAACAGTGAGAAAGAAATTTCTGATTTTTTTTTAAGCCACTGAGTAGCATTCTGTCACAGAAGTCTGAATGAATTGAAATACTTGGCCACCAGGTTTTACTGTGTTTGAATTTCATCAAATGCCTACTGGAATGTGAGCAATTTTTCATCTTGCTGTTTATCTAGTAAAAAACCCAAACATTTGAATGAAGATTTCTATGTCAGAATGTTCTTCCACCTCATGTTATCTCAACTGCCCTGTGCTGGATAGCCACAGGGCAGACCCGTGTGAACTGTGTGCTCTTCCTTGCATACTGAAAGATCCTCTTTCACAATGAATCCATAAATATACATTTTTATGATTAACAGTTTCCGAACAGAAGGTTTTGGGCACTTCACGCTTGAAAGCAGATGGGTTCATCAGCTGCCCAACATCTGGGCACATTTGTGGAGCAAACCCTTGCCTCACAAAAATAGGACCTGGAAGAAATCCAACTGGAAAACGAAAATGCCAATAGCAGGCCCCACTAGTTAGTTAACATTTTTTGGCACTGTATATATTTTAGGAATGCCTAGTGAGCATCACTAGGAAAGGCTGACTGATTGACCTGTAGAAATGACTCCTACCATACACTGGCAATAGTTTGGTTGGGAAAACAATCCACCTTAAACTTCAAAATTACTGGCGGTCAAATGAACAAATAAAAAGAGCGTTTACCAGGATTTGGTGTAGCAGGATTGGGTAGAGTTCCTCCCTGAGTCCTTAGTGAAAGCTGGGGCTCAAAAAGAAATTCAACTTACCCAACTCCAAGTGGGAAAAATGTTTCCTAATAGTGCTCTTTCAACATAGCTGAAAAATGGTGATAAATAACATGACTGTATTCACTTAAGAACATGCTTTTAAAGTGGTTGTACATATGGAAACAGCTTTTTTTATGTGGCTGGTTGTTGGGAAACAAGAAGAAAAATAAAATTACATAGAATTAAATCTAACTTGAGTCCCTGAAGAGATAAAGATAATGTGTCTTCTGCAAGAGTGACCTGCAGGTTTGGAGTTTGTTTGAACCCCCTGGGGGAGTGATGGGCATTTTCCACTGGTAAAGGGTGATCCTGCCTGTAAAGTCTGGCTGTCTTTGCAGTTGCACTCCCCCTGTACCATCCAGAGAATAACAAGAAGCTTGCAGAACACAAGCCTGGAGGGAATAGCCACTTACGAGCTTTTAAGTAAGACAGCTGAATAGCTGAAGGTAAGAAGACATCTACACATTCACCTGCTGCTGCCTGGAGAGTCTTTGAACACAATAAAGAAAATCCTCCTGAAAAATGATTCCCTAGTGAGAAAAAGTCATGATTTATGAGCTCCATTCAAACAATAAGAAAAATAGTCTAGACTTTTAAAAAAACGCACTGTGAGCAATCACAGATTTCTTCGATAGGTTATATTGCTTCTCTTCGTCAGAATAAATAAGAATGATGGTGCTTCTCTGTGGACTTACTTTTACAATTTAATGATCTTTAAATCTGTTAATGCTAAGAGAATAAAATGTTTCCATGTGCTTTTCCATTTTAATAGAGGTTTCAAAGTTCAGATATCAGAGTACTCAGAGTTTGATGCACCATCTTTTCTTCTTTGTCCACTTACAGGTACGATCTAGGCATCCAGGTTTAAATTTGGGAACAAAACTGGTCATGCTCAGGATTGAAAAAAAATGAAATTTAATCAATAGATCCTATTCACCCTGGATTTAGTTGGGTATGATCCTATAAGGATGTAATGTGATTCAGAAGTTGTTCACTTGGAACTGAAATGCATTGCTTTGTTAATGAGGGTTGTGAAATGTATTTGAAGTAATTCTTTTTTTTTTTTTTTTTTGAGGAGTTTGGGATGCCATCCAAACTCTCCTGTTTAGGATGATGTAATTATTGCTGAGGTGCTCACCCAGATGGATGGCGAGTCCAGGAACAGTCGGTGCCAGGATGAGGGGACTCAGAGAGTAGGCTGAGGACCAGGCCTTTGCAACCCAGATGCTTCTGACTTCTGGGGCTTCCCAGAGGCACAGAAGTGGACACCCTAAGCTTGATTTCTTAGAGAGTACTCTCATCTAAGACTTCAGTAGGCCCTGAACTGGCTATTGAAGCATTTACTCAGGCTGAGAACTGATGAGAAATCTGTGTTCTGGGATACTGTTCCAGCTCCATTTTATTACAGTGCAATTTCTCATGCTGGGCAAAGACTAGCTTGCACACAATTCCTCCCCCCAAGTCAGCAACTTTTGACCAGTGGGCCATGGCACACCAGTGTGCCACAAGAAGTTTAAAATATACAATACCTGACTGTTTAGTCAGGGGCACTGACCTCTTTTCCCTTAGATTGTCAAATAAAAAAGTGACAACAGCCAACACAACAGCCGACCAAGTGTGAATGCCTTGTCTTGAACTGTAAATATATAGGTCATATAATAGAGTTGCATCTTAATGGTGACATCATATAATGAGGTTGCAGCTCATTGGTTAATTCTCAGTACCAGAAATCCTTATATACAAATATCAGCAAAAAATACAATATATATTTTGGTGTGCCACAGGATTTTAGTAATAAGTTTATGTGGGTCACGAGAGGAAGAAGTTGGAACTGCTGCCCTAAGTGATCCTCAGCTGCGTTGCTCATTCGCAGAGATGCATCTTGCTGCCTTTGAGGGATGAAGCAGCTGGGCTTAGGTGCAGGGAAAGTTAGAGCAGAGCACAGTCACACTTTCAGTTTCCTGAGGACAGTGCCGGATCCCTGTATGAGGATCCAATCCTATCCCACCAACATAAATCATGCAACAAATCCTTAAAAAATATGCCACAAGGAACTGTGAGGGATTCACAGATATGTCATTGTTTCTTGCTCTTGAGGATTTTATAATTTATTAGGGGACACAAAATATAAAGACATGAAAAGTAAAATGACAATAATAGATTGTAATAACAGACATAATAACAGGTGGGAAGCCAGGGAGCAGTCAACAATTAATGGATTTGCAGACAAGAGTTCCATATAAGAGTTAATGAAAACACTTGAAAGAGATGGTGAGGGGTCAAAGAGACTGAGATTTTTGAGCTGCTTGTGAGAGCTGTTTCACCATCTGGGAAGTAGTCTTTACCTCACAGGGTTGCTGGGAAAATTAAATATAAGGTAAGGTTCTTAGCACAGTGCCTGGGCGAAAGCTTGATAAAATTTATTATTAGATAAGAGGAGACATTCCAAGTGGCCTAAGGCAAAATGTGGATACTGGAACAGTAGAGCAAAAGTTGTCTTCAGGGATAAGTAACAAACCCAACTTTGGTCGACAGAGCTGGAAGGAGCTGATAGTAAACAGTGGTTGTGTCTAGATTAGCTAGGGTCATGAATATAAAAGAGAGGCCTCTTTGAACTTTATCCTGTAGATATTTTTATCAGGGGTCTTATGATCAAGGACTTGTTATAAGAAGATTGAATTGTACATAGAAAGGTCTGCCTTCCTCGATGCACTTTACCCCATTAACAGCGGCACTCTACTCCTACCCTAGCCCCCCACTACCTCCTGAAGCAGAAAGTGAGCCATGCCCAAGAATGTGAAAACTGATTTGATTTAAAACACATGTATGTCAGTGCAGACTATGAACACAGTCTTATCTCTTTGTATATTTTGACTTTCCAAAAGATTATGAAGGCACTTGCTTACGTTATGGTTTTGTGAGTTATATTTAGAAGCCAAATATTTGGAGGAAAGCTGGCATTTTATATAGAGTCCCCTGTCCCCCTCCCCTATTTCTTCTGTTATAAAAGCCCTCTCAGTAAACGTGTGGTGATAGCATCATGCCTCTTGAATGAGCTACTACTCTCAGCATAAAGCTCAGAGAACTGTGTTCTTGAAGGAATCCAAAGCAGAAATTCACTTAAGGAATAAGGGGATATATGTTACAAAGCTGGTTAAGAACTCTGAAAGGAAACTTGCTTTTGAAAACCACTGAGAAATAGAGAAGTCAATGAGACTCACTTCACAATTCTCAAGTTCAGCTGCACGGACATGACTTAAGTAACTTTCCAGCAATGACTTTTGGGGATCAAGCACTGATAGGTCAGAGTTTACAGTGAACTAGAAAAGGTCAAGCTCCCAGCATCAGAACCAATTACCTGTGTTTTTAAGGTGATCAATGAATAAACCTCAATAGGAAGGCTTGAGGAAAATCCACTGCCATAACCCAAAATGATAAAATGTAAAATGAAGTGCTTAATGGTTGCTGATATTCAGTGGGTTCACTTTAGGGCAAAACTCTATAACTATGGGCCATTAAAAGAAGTGTCTCCTAAGGTTACAAGTGTTCCAAGGCAGCAATTGCACCCTGAGGAGGGTCAGGTGAGGCATGGGGGTGGAAACCTCTGGGGAAGTTGCCTTTTGCCTCCAGTAGCATCATTTGTCTTATTTCTTTGTGCTATAAAAATGCTACAGTTTTACAGGTGTGCCAGGAAGTGACAAAAGGAAGAAAACACTGCCTTAAATTGCCTTAAAAGCGGAGCTGGTTTAGTGTAGTTAAGTGCTTGTTTCATATCACTTCTTGACAGAGTTTAAGATGAACAAAAGAGTTGAGAGTGTTAGGAGCTACCTTCAAAATAAAATCAAAATTGAGGGTAATACAAGTTTAAGCCAATGAAAAACTATAACCCAGGTCTCAAACTTACCCAAGGCTTTTAATACACAGATGAAACTAAACTAATAGCTTATTTTCCATACTGATTCATGGCCTACGATAATTTAGAGCTGGCAGAGCCTGTTCAGGCCATTTCCCCTGTATTTTAGATGAGGAAGGGGCACAGGAAGGCCAAGTGACTTGCTCAGGGACACCATAGTCAGTGGATAACTGGGAGTGAGGCTTGGGCCCATTGTTTAATGCACTTTTATTTAGTTTAAATTTACTTGTAACAGAACAAGACTATAGAAACTGTGGCTTTGAGTTTTGGTGGGAAAAACCTCAATCTGCTTCTCCTCTGGTTCAGTTTTATTTCAACCTTTTTGTTTTAATCCTCACCAGAGGATATGTTTATGGAATTGATTGTAGAGAAAAAGAAAGGGAGAGAGACAGAGAAAGAATCATGAATTTGTTGCCTCTCATATGAGCCTCAACTGGGGATCAAACCCACAAACTTTTGGTGCATGGGATTATGCTCCAACCAAGCCACCCAGCCAGGGCTATTTCATCCTTTCTTAAAATGTCATAAAAGGCCTGCTAGATGTGCTTTTGAATCTCTAGAATAACTTTTAACCTCCAGAGCCTTTTGACATCATCAAGGATTTTGAGACCTCATCACGGCATTTTACCAAAGATGATGAACTCTTTTCTAGAACACTGGATTGCAGTGGGCCTTACTGAAAACTAGCAATGATTAAGCCTGGACTCCAGCCCTTGCCAAAGAATCACACACGTGGAAACAAAGATTTCCAGCACCAGCACAAAGCTGACTAATTGTTCAGAAGCAGCAGCATGTTGCCAGTGATACGTTTGCAATAAAGACACAGAAAACTGAGTCAGTACTGTCAGGACAACTGGAATGAAGGAAGGAAGGGCTGAAGTGATAATTCCCTGACTGGTGACTGCTTAGGTTGCTGCTGTGGCTGCTGTCCTGAATATATTCTACCTCACAGCTTGTTAGGGGCCTGTATCCAAGTTTACAAATTCCCTCAATTGGCTGCCAGCCTCCACCACTGGTATCCAAGCTGCCCACATACATCTACCCCATAACTTCCAGCATATCCTTTCTGACAAATTATAGAAAAGCAGGTGACTAAGGGTCATTTCTATTTCATCATTTGTGCCAAAGCTTTTCTTGGGAACTCTGGTGGGAAAGCAGGTTTGGGGGGGTAGAGGAGAGTAGGAAGCACCTGTAAGGTGTAGGTTACACCTGCACAATAAAACCTGGACATCTGGACTCAGCCTTGAGCTGAGGAGGCCCAAAGACCAACCTGTGGACCTCACTGCACATGGCCACAGGGACATTTTTATAGAGCAAGCATTCATTCATTTGAAGTCAGAGGATTAACTGAGTCTTGTATCCTGTGTCTACAGACCCCAGTGAGAACGACAACTTTCCAAATATACCAAAGTTTCTAGGTTTTGAGAACCTTCTAAGATTGTTTCCAATATTCTGCTTACCAATAATATGGCAATGAACATCTTTGCATGTAAATCTTCATTCAAATCTTTGTAAGAATTTAAAATGCAACTTCCTGTTACAGTTTATTCTTATCCTAGGCTCCATTCTGCAAACCACCTTGTTTTCCTGTGGGTTCAACTTAAGGTGTGGAAAAAAATACTTAATTTTGGATAATGGGATGAAAACACTCAGGGAGCTTGCCTATTCTCACTTTAAATCAATATTCCTGCACCTGAGATAGAATCTTCGAAGATTTGTTTGCTCCCAGACAATACTTGGCCTCCTGAGTCACTGGCTTCAGAAGGCATTATGCTGTTTAATTATATTATTGATATAAAGAAAATTTCTTATTTTTTTCAGAAAAATATATTTTGGAAAAAAATGTGAGGATTTGGTAAAGAGCCTTATTAAATGTCAGGCAATAAATAGTAAACCAGAAGTCTAACCTTCCAAGTTCTCAATTGATTAAACCTCTGGCATCACTGGCAAAGCTGGTCTCTGGGACGAAGAAAGTGTGAGTGTGCAGGGTGGGGAAGTTTACATTTGAGTTCTTCATCTCTCCTCTCTTCTCTGATATATTCAACAATGGTGCCATGTTTGCAGGGACACTCTAATAGCACAGCTTTGATCCTGAATTTTGAGGTTTCCCTTGACTTTCCTAATTGATTATCTAGTGAATTCTGGGGAGATTTCCTGCCTGAAGCCTCAGGAAGGGCATGGTCAGCTGGACTGACCTGGCTTCTACTGCTCTGTCCCCAGCACTGACCTGGGCTGCAGGGCATTGGGGAGGTGGGGAACACTGTACTCCCAGGAAGCCAGTGTGTGGGGATGGGGTCGGTGGCTCAGGATGCGCATCTGCTGCCCATATTTCACTGCTTGGGGCTCTGACTGAGCTGACAGTCAGTGTGAACATTGCACTATCCAAGAAGAGTAAGCTGATGGCCTGGGGAGATAATACCTGGCAGGGGCAGTGGTCAGGATGGCCACAAGGACATATTTGGTGCTTCCTCTGAGCCAGTGCTGTTCTAGGCACTTCCATGCATTCAGTCATTTAACCTTCACAGCAACCCCATGACATAGGTATTAAAATGATCTTTTCTTTACAACCGAGGAAAGTGAGGCCCAAAGAAGTCATATATCTTTCTGAAGGTCACACAGCTGGTGAATGATGAGCCAGGTTTCAAATCCAGGCAGTCTGACTGTAGCACCTGGGCTGTTAACCCACCACTCCCTGGCCTGAAGCCGATGGTGCCCCCACTGAAGGCATAACAGCACTCTGTTTGCCAATGGAAAGGCTTTGGCAGCCATGAGAAAAACCACAGATATGTTCAAGATCCTTGGGCTCTGGAAAGACATGAAGAGAAAAATGACACAAACCCCAGGAATGATTGTGACTATCGAGAACCCGATGGTGTCACGCTCTCCCAGTGTCACAGAGCCCTGGATAGTGTGATGATGGACATGTGGTACAAGAAAGGCTCTTTGCCATTCATGAGTCACTTAGCACTTCTCTTCAAAATTACAAGATCAAAATTATTGCAGAAGTATGAAACAGCCTCAGGTCCAGGGACCTTTTAGGAGCATGTTGCAAATTATGAACTGTAAACGCAGCATGCCAGCAGTTTAGCAGCTGCTCTTCCCACAGAAGATGGGGCAACCTGTGTTTCAAACTCTTTAAATTGAAAAGAAATAAATATTTGAAAAAAGAAGCCAGGAGGAATTTTGAACTCCAGAATACATTTCCATTCCTCAGGGTGACATAAAATAAGGCCAGTTTGAAAATGGTTAGAATTATTCTTTTGAGGTTTATTATCCCTTGGTCAGAAGAAAAAATTCACATGTTAATTGTAAGCATTTGCATCTGTTGCTTTCCAACTCTACCTATGCATGAATTTTATGTGCAATAGAAAGCACATTTGTGGTTTCTGTATGTAGTAAGGTGTATGTGCGCGCACACACACACACTCCCCTGCACAGTTAGCGATAATGTTGTTGCACTTCAACTCAAGCTGAGACCATAAACATTACATGCTTAATACTTTCATTGTGGCAGTACACTTTTTATTTTTATTCCACCTCTTTAGGTACCCTTCCCCAGTAAATGATTTGAATGACTAGGATGGTTGCAAGAACTCCTGGTGAACATTTTCTCCCAGCGTAAATTATTGGAAGACTGCTTATATAATTTACAAAAATCTTTGGTCTTATGCCCTTTTAGTCTTGGTGAATCCATCCTACTGGCAGATTTCTGCTTTTGCTCTATACTTAAAGGTTGAATTTATTGCTTCAGCTTATCATGAAGAAAAAGGGAAATGAAACTGTACTTTTAGATGGATGCAATCCAGTTTTAGTGCGTTTTCACCAAGGTGTGACATTTCTATAGTTTTCACTCTTGAATTTGTCAAAGCTAAAACCAATCAGGGCACTTCTCTCCATTTAGTTCTGGTGGTGTTTTGATAACATTATGTTAATCACAAAAAGTTCTCATTCCTTCTAATAATTTGATTTCCTGAGCATTGTTTGACAAACACACCTCCTTCCCCCAACCATATGCTGGAAACAACTACAGTTTATAAGAATTTTAAAACCACAACATGACTTAATTATTTTTTCTCTTAATGTTCTCTATTCTGGTATTTCTGTCCACAGCATTTTAAGCTAAATGACTTCAATGTGAAAATGAACGAGTGTTCCTGTCACCCGTTCTGTCTGCTTGCTGGCTGCTGAGTGACTTCTGGGATAGTACTGCTGGAAGGAAAGCCTTCGAAGAAGCCTGTGTATCGACAGAGGGACTTATTGGAAGAAAAATTTGACCTCTGACTGTCACCAGTGGTGCAGAGGCACAGAACCTCACATTTGGAGGAGGCCCAGGAGGTAAAGTCCTCTTATTCTGCCCTGTTCACTGTTACTACTGGAGGGGAAGGCTCCACTATCTCTGGTCCCACAGGGCTGTTTTAATGGCTCCTAACTGTCTTGTACTTCCACTCTTGCTCCCTTCCCATGATTTCATTTTCCACAAGCAGCAGGGCTCCTCTTTTAAAAATGCAAGTTAGATTTCCGTCCACTGATTAAAACCCTCCAATGGATTTAGACTACAATCCAGACTTCTTCCCATGAGCAAATGAAGCCCTATGTGGCCCGGCTCCTGCCCAGTTCTCTGGTCTCATGCCACTCTCCCTGTTCACTCTGCCACAGCCGCAGCAGGCCTTTGTGTATTTCTTCAATGCTGAGCTTCTTCCCACCTCAAGTATGCTGCTTACACTGCTTTCCCCACATCCTCTGCAGATATGGTTCATTCTATCACATAGGAGCACCCCTCCCCTCGTACCAGCACTGCCACCTCACTCTGCTTTATTTTCTTTCCAGTTTAAAATAAATGAGGAGTTTCTGTGGGGGTGTTGGGTTATGGTCTTGCATTCCTCCTGAACCAAAGGTTGGCAACATTTGGCTAATCAAGTGTTAAGGATGCATTCTTTGTGCATGCAGCCTGTGACTTTCAGGCTCCATGGTATGCTCACACCGGTCCTCCAATCTGCTTGTCAGTGTCCCTACCACCAGAACGAAATAAACAAGATCTCTTATTCAAGGGCAAGTGAAGCCGTCACTTACTTATTGTGGATCCCGACTCAGGCCTGTTCAGGGAGCTGATGATGACAAAGCCGAAGCCTTCATTCTCCTTTCGGTGAATGACCACATCACTGGTCTGCAGGCTCTGGGAGGCGAAGCCTTCAGGGGGAGAGGCATTGCCACTAGGGGCAGCGTGGTTGCTGTTGCTGTAGGTTGCGTAGTCACTACGTGGAGAGCTGTGGTGGGTTGATACTGAGCCTGGACTCCTCCCGTTC
This sequence comes from Anoura caudifer, assembly GCA_004027475.1. Taxonomy (NCBI): domain Eukaryota; kingdom Metazoa; phylum Chordata; class Mammalia; order Chiroptera; family Phyllostomidae; genus Anoura; species Anoura caudifer. The sequence goes on from PVKU01005225.1 coordinate 65,681, forward strand.
TCTGGGCAGGGCTCCCCTGGAGCAACATTGTATACAGGCACTGGGTTATTTAACAAGATTTTGATGGGTGCCCGCTGTGTGCTAGGCACTGGTCTAGACACTGGCACTGTTACAAGACTGGTGTCTATTCTCCCCAGACATGCAGAGCCACAAACCCAGCTATACAGGTCTTGGCTCCTTTCCCACCTTTTACAGCAAAAACAGGTAAAACCCATCATCAACTTCCTATCCGCTGCTACCTGTTTGTATGTTCCTCTTGCTAAGTAAGATGGCAGCCCCCCAGGGCAATCTCTCATTATAGATATTGAGCTTCTTTGTTGCATAAAAATAAATGATCAGAGGAGGTCATGAAATAAGTGGACAGAATCTTAAATGGTCCTGTGCAAAAGAATTACTTAAAGAGCTTGTAAAAATATGCATCTTCGGAGTCCACATATGGAACATTGTTTTTCAGCAGATCTAGGGAAAATCGGACACAGAAATCTGGGTGAGATTTCAAGGCCACACTTTCAGAAATGCTGCCGTAGAATCTTGGCCGTAGGGCTGACAGCCCAGGGGATGTCCATGTAAAGTGACCTGTCATAATTTTATTAAAGAGCCATGGTTTTGTTTAATTCTGTTAGCCTAGACATGTTAATTTACTTTTGTGTAGGCAGGCAACATCCTTCTTAAAGCAGTTTGCTCATTCTAAGATCTAACACTGTTATCAGGATAAGGAACAATGAATTTGGAATCATGAAGGGAGGTATTGGAGGCCTTGCTTACCTACATTCTGTATTTTTTAAAAAATACACTCTATTTTCAAAGAGACAAACCAAATCACTACTTCCATGAGGAAGCAAGCCTACTCACAGACAGAAAGGATGGAAAGCTGGCAGCCAAGAGGAGCTAGTTTTTAAAATGAAAGTTGATCTGTCATCCAGAAAGAATGTTGTCATTTTAATTTAATACCTAGGTTATGGTATTTTGATGAAAAGAGCTGAAGTAGGCACTCAGAATACTGTAATTAGAAATAAGAATATTTCATCTCCATCTTACAACTTAATTAGTGCACTCAGAAGATGATATGGAATAGAGGAATAATAAGATGAAAAGAATCACAATTAATAATTTTTTGGGGAGGACAGTGTCTAGATATGTTCTTCTGTTTAGAAGTCTGGACAGTGTCTCATATAGCAAGTTAAAATAATTAGCAAAAGTTCCAATGAGGCTCTTAACTTTACAAGTTGCAATTCAGGGAGAAAGAGAAAGAACAGACTACAAGAAAGGTTCTGTTACACTGACAGCTGGAGAAAGGGGAGGGGCATTTATTTACTAGACCAGATTAAAAATGGCCTTACAAAAATGTATTTATTTTTTGTTTAATTAGTGAATAAGATCATTGATGAATTTGATTTTTTTTTTGGTTAAGACTTAATTAATTAGGTTTTAATAAAAGAAAACAAGTTCTATTTATCTGTAAGAAATGTACTTAGGTCATAAAAAGACAAATGTCAGTGTCAAAGCCTTTTTTTCTTTTCTACCAGAATTAAAACTGCCTGTAAAATGTAGCCTCTCTGCTAGAAAATGTCACCCACAGACGTGCTGGTATTGTCTTGGTGAAGCACATGTCCTTTATCAGTCTTCTGCGAGTTGGAAATAAAGTGATCAGAGATAGTCAGGAAGAAGAAAAACAAACAATTATTACGCTGCAACATTAAATTGAAAATCTCCCCGAGTTATTGGACCAAATCAGTAACTAAATGTCATAGGCAGTGACAAGAGAGATCTCATTTTCTGGCTGTCAGAGTTTAGGAGGTTGAGAGCGGGGGCTGTTAGTAAAGCGGCTACAAAGAAAATTCATGTCTTTGCAATAAATGGCCGGGAGTGGCTATGCCACAAGTTCTAGAGAGAGAAAGAAAATCACAGATGAAGTTAATATGAACTAAGTTAAGCACATTAACAGGACACTTTTCTATTGCTTTTGGATTTCTCTTTCAATCTCTGGACAAAGTTCTTTATCTTTAACAATAGGAACACATTAAAAACCAGGGAGTTAAGAGGACTTCCAATGATTGACTTGGAGGGATTGACTCGACGTCATTTTTTCTGCTCAGCTGGCTCTGTGTCCAAATGAGACTCTCTTTTCTCTAACACCCCTTCTTGGTGTAGGACCTGAACATCATTGTCTTCACATAATACAGTAAAGTGTCACAAAGTGACTAAATTCCATGTGCATTTAAAAAAATTCACTAACTTCCAGCATCCCTGCCTTATCCTTTTGTCTCACATGCAGATGAGTGTACAGAATTCAGTCACTTAGTATTCAAGTCAGATAATTAATGAACCCTTAGGTTAAGCTGAGGTTTTGTCCTGACCAGTTGCACTGGAAGTCATCACTTGCTGATGGAGAGGGTCTCTGGGAAGGCAGGAGTCACTGTGCCCTCTAGGCGAGATGCTTTGGCTGGAACAATCAAGCAGACCCATTTATTCCTGTAGACTGTTGGTCTATCTGTTGTTAAAATTAGTGTTCAGTGTTTTCAGATACGCAGAGCTTATAGAAATATGGCTTTTTGGTTTCTCTTGAAATTCTTGATAGTGAATGGCTAGAGCTGGGCAATGGCTGCTCCCTTGATGGGCTATGCAGTGTGCATTCATCACAGCCCCAACCGCTCCCTGATGTCTCTTACAAATTCCTGATTTGCTAATCTACCCATAGAATGGGGGAAATTCGGGGCTAAATGGACTTGTTTAACTGGAGCCCTCGTTTCCCTTCTGGACCACACACTGGATGCCAGGACTCCAGGACTCTGTCACCAAACAGACTTTGCCTGCTTCCAAGGCGTGCCTGGGCCTCTTCTCAGGGCTGTCTCCAGGAGGATGATAGCACTGCAGATGCTCCTATCTCGTGTTGAAGCATGGCTGAGGTGATGGGGTTTGTGTATGGACCGAGACTGGACGTGTAGGCGGGGGGGTATTGACATGCATGTGCACTCTCAGGGTGCCTGATGGAGCAGGGGCAGGCCTCAGGCTGTAGCCCTGCAGCAGGGGGTGGCCTGCCTGTGAGCATTTGAGTCAGCGCACTCCTGGTTCACCAAGGCAGACAACTGATTTAAATGGGTGACATGCTCATACACAAAGCATAAGGGAATGCATTTTGAATTGACAAAAAGTGTAGTAACCAGGAGCAGGAAATTCATGGGCTCCCCAAACACTGTCTAAACTTTTCAATCAGTTGCCAAGAAAACTTTCCCTTTTTCAGCATTAGGACAAGAACGAGATGTTCCTTTAGGTGTTAGAGAAAAGATGCTGGTGGCTTTAAGATGGACTGTAATATGTCTTTTTTCTTTTATCTTGTCTGCTTTTATTTTTTAAATATATTTTATTGATCATACTATTACAATTGTTTCCCTTTGTCCCCCTCCACCTGGTACCCCTTATTCCCTCCAGCAGTCACCCCTTAGTTCATGTACATGGGTCATGCATAGAAGTTCTTTGGCTACTCCACTTCCTGTACTGTTCTTAACATCCCCCTGCCTATTCTGTAACTACATATTTGTACTTCTTAATCCTTGCACTTTGCTCCCATTCTCTCTATTCTCCCTCCCAACTGATAATCCTCCAAATGATTTCCATATGCATGGTTCTGTTGCTGTTCTGCTTAGTTTGTTTTTAGATTCAATTGTTGATCATTTGAATTTATTGTCATTTTCATGATCATAGTTTTGATCTTTTTCTTAGAAAAGTCCCTTTAACATTTCATACAATAAGGGCAGGGTGAAGATGAACTCCTTTAGCTTTACCTTCTCTGGGAAGCACTTTATCTGCCGTTCCATTCTAAATGATAGCTTTGCCAGACAGAGTCATCTTGGATGTAGGTCCTTGCCTTTCATGACTTTGACTACTTCTTGCCATTCCCTTGTCTGTAAAGTTTCTTTTGAGAAATCAGCTGACAGTCGTATGGAAACTGCTTTGTATGTAACTATCTGCTTTTCTTTTGATACTTTTAAGATTCATTCTTTAATTTTTGCAATTTAATTATGTTGTGTCTTGGTACGGTCCTCTTTGCATCCATCTTATTTGGGACTCTATGTGCTACTTGGACTTGTATGTCTATTTCCTTCACCAAATTAGGGAAGTTTTCTTTCATCATTTTTTCAAATAAGTTTTCAATATCTTGTTCTTTCTCTTCTCCTTCTGGCATCCCTATGATGTGAATGTTGGTATGTCTGAAATTGTCCCAGAAATCCCATAACTTACTCTTGTTTTTTTGGATTCTTTTTTCTTCTTGCTGTTCTGATTGAATATTTTTTTCTTCCTTATGTTCCAAATCATTGATTTGATTCTTGGCTTCACCCATTCCACTGTTGATTCCCTGTAAATTTTTCTTTATTTCACTTAGTGTAAATTTCATTTCTGCCTGGGTCTTTTTTATGCTGCTGGAGTACCCAGTGAGATCCTTGAGCATCCTAATAACTCTGTATCTGGTAGATTACTTATCTCTATTTTGTTTAGTTCTTTTTTTGGAGTTTTTTCTGTTCTTTCACTTGGGCCATATTTCTTTGTCTCCTCATTTTGGTAGCCTCCTTGCGTTTACTTCTATGTATCAGATAGAGCTGCTTTGACTCCCTGTCTTAGTAGTGTGGCCTATTGTAGAACAGGGCACCGATGAGTTGGATGGGGTGGAGCCTTAGGTAATCATCAGGGTGGGGCAACCTGAGTGAACCAGATTGATGGAGTCTCTGATATGGTTTCACTGCTCTGTGGCTCTGTGTGGGGGAGGGCTTAGAAAAGGGACAATGGCCTCTGCTTGGCCTCTTGAGTTTTGTCTGGGAGGAAGCTATCTCCCAGCACTTGCCCTGATGCCAGACACTTCAATATTTTCCCATATGCCACTGGTACCCTTACAGTTGCTGCCCTGGTGCTGGAGCCCAGACAGAGTAAGTCTGGATAAGTCCTAAGTCCATTGTAGGCCCTTTAAAAGCAAATGCCTAAGAATCCCATGGTTTTGTCTGATGTCCCCATCCCCACTGGTTTTACAGCCAGAAGTTATGGGGACTTATCTTCCTGGCATTGGAACCCTGGGTTGGGTAGTCTGTGGGGCTAGGGTCCCTCACTCCTGAGGTATCCCTCCTAATTTTTGTCCACCTCACATGAGTGTGGGACCACCCATTGTGCATCTCCTCATCTCTGCTTCTCCTACCCATCTGGATGAATGTAACTTCTTTAATTCCTTGGTTGTTGGACTTCCATACCTCTCATTTTCTGACAATTCTGGGTGAGAGTTGTTTTGTAGTGGCTGTGTGAGGAGGCAAGCTGCATTTACCTATGCCTCTATCTTGACCAGAAGTTGGATTCTAATATGTTTTGATTAAGTTATAAAATTTTCTTTCACATTGCTTTTAGATTTACACTTTGGGAAATTCCTTAGAGACACTCTTCTCTATGAATAGTGTATATTCAAAATATTGTGTCATAAGAGTGAACATCTCAAATTTAGCTACTAAACATATAAATATTTATACTTTCAGTGTAACAATTAAAAGCACTCTTCTACACTCCTTGGGGGAAAAACAACTAAATGCTGGATCTGGTGGCATGAACATCTCTCAAAGCTCATTTAAAGTGCAAGATTAGTAATAAAATTATCTGGCAAATAAACTTTGGTGCACTGCTGTGTATTTCCTTCCTTTTCTCCACAATTTCTCATTTTTAAGAATCTAGTTTGTCATTGCCTAATTGAAAATAGTGCCTTTATATTTGCATGCCATTTTTGTATTTCAATTTTAATCATATACTTTTTTATAATTCAATATTTGGAGCAAGTTTTTGTGTTATTTAAATTTTTCCCCAAAACACACATTGGATGTGTTTTTGTTTTGAGCATCAACTAGGAAGCCAGTGTCCAATGTCTTCTGAGGTGGTGGTGGGACATTTACTCAAACCATGGTGAGCAGTTGGATGATGGGTGTGGTTTCTATGACCTCTCTTCTTCCCAGCTCCTTCTTTATAATATTTCTCCTTTGGCACAAAGGTGGCAACACTGTCCCTCCTCTCACTCATCTTCTGTCTCTTCACAGCTAATTGTTCACTTCGGTCAGCTCGCAATCATCGTATCATGAGCCAGGCCTGCACCTCCCACTGCCTTTACTTAGGAAAGCATAATGATAATGATAACAACCCTTGAAAAGGCATCTCCACTGCCATACACACTTGGTGTTGTCCCTTTTCACTGTAGAGAAATGGCAGCTATGAGGAAAGGCTGTCTTCCTATGACTTTCGTTTTTAAAAATCGTTTTTTTTACTATTTCTAGGCATTTACTTTCCTATCCTTTGCTGAACTTAATCATCTTCAACACTGATGAAGCTTTCAAGGAAGAGTGGGCTGAATTAACTAGGAAACTCTCCTGGTTAGAATGAGCAGTCTGCAGTAGAACATTTTAAAAAATTAAATGCACTTGAAATGTACTTCAAACACCAAATGAGTGAAATTGGTAAGAACTGCAGCAAAGAGCACCTTTACAGAAGTCACATGATCCACAGAGTGCAAGAATACATTTTTTTTTGCAGCATTTGGCATACATTCCAATAACTTGGGTTGGTTAGAACAAAATTTAATTTGCAATAGTCAGCTGATAGCAAGGGGAGCATGAAATTGTGTTGGTGCATTGGTTTTGCACTTTGCAGTTATTTCCTTGTAAATCAGGTAACTTTTTAATTTATCTTTGGGTTACAGAACATATAGCACAGCAAACTTTTTACTGAAAATCACTTTGTAGGGAGAGACAGTTAAATGTTAACCAAGAAAAACTGTCTTCTGGCATCTTGCCCAAGAATAAGAATAATTCAAGGTGTTTTACTTCTTTGGGTCAAGTGGTATGGCAGGAATTTCTGAAGATGAATGACACTTCTTAGCAAAACCTCTATATGATACAAGATATATGGCCGTCTCTATTGGCGAGGGCTGACAATCTTTCTGACTTGCCCTTTTCAGTGATTGCCTTTGCTCAAAGTCTAGTTTATAGAAGACTCAAATAAAAAAGGACTTTTTGTTTGACTAATAAATTTTATCCTACTGAATCATTCACAACCTGTGATTATCTAGCCAGTGCCCACCCTTTTAAAATTCAAATGTGTTATAATAATAACACATATGAAAGACTCCTTCTCCTTATGGTTGGCAGTGACATTTGCTAAAGATTGGTCTAATGTCTTTGGGTTCACTGCGGGTGGGGATGGAGGTAGAGGGAGGAGGGGACCCAAAGTGGTATATAATAAAATAAGCCCTGGCCAGGGAGATGAAGTCATCATCGCTGACTCTGTGGACTACCAGGCAAGCGACTACACCTCTGGGTTTCAGTTTTCTCACATGTAATACAAGGGAGGTGGAGTTCCTAAGCCCCTCGCCTCCCAATTCTAGCATTCATCAATCTGTACGAGGATCAGTCAGGGGGATGAGCAGAAAGGCCAGCTGGCCACAGAGGCAGAATAAGTGAACATTGCTGGCGCTGCTGCTTCTGTGATTCCCAGAGCCAAGTGCAGATGGTGTGGGATTGTATTCCCAATGTTCTTGAATGCTCAGCTTACAAAAAATCATGTGATGCTTGTAACAGACATATTCCTTAAAATATAAATCCTTTTTGGGGAGTTGAGATGGCGAAAAGAGAAATTGAATCATATCAGGACTCTGAGCGCTGGCTGACTCTTAAAAGTATGTTTTTAGGAAGCTGGGAAAATGGTTGTAAAGGGAATAATTACTCCTTATGTATCTGTTTCATAAGTTTGGGGTTACATGAATTGTGTTTCCTCAAAATGATATACAGCTGTATTTCTGTAAATCATGATAATAGTTTTATTGTTACCTTTTATTAGGCTCTACAATGGAAGCCAATTTTCCATCCTTGTTGCTTTATTAGTATCAAATGCTGTGGTTCTTGATTTGTAAACACAAGGAGGAACATTTACAAAAGCCATATTTTTTACTACTATAATGTTCTAAGCAACAAAGAGCACACATCTTAAATTAGCCCCAGGCTTTGCTAGAAAATGTTAAAGACTACGTTGAAAATGTAGGCCTCAAAGACTGCTGGAGTTGTACTAATGCGGTGAAAATTCACGCTTTCAAAATCACTTACAGTTGGAATATCGAGGCTGGTTTTTTCCATCATATAATATAGAAATTGATTTAAAATTTTGTTTCAAGTGTCTTTGGCATGTCTCATAAAAGCTTCTCACCACCTAATCTCCAACTCTTGCTGCTGCCTGAGCCTCCATACCTGCACATAGCACCTTTCTTCTCACAGTGAGGTTGACTTGCCCATTCCGGGCTGCATGGTGCATGAGGTCAATGACGTAGCGGTGCGTCTTGCCAGCCACTGGGATCCCATCGACATAGACGAGCTCGTCCCCTGGGTGTAGGCGGCCATCCCTGTCAGCTGAGCCCATGGCAATGACGGCTCCAATCAGAATCTAGAGAAGCAGTGAAAAGAAAAGGACATTTAGATTTCAAACTTTTTGTATGCATATAAGTATATAAACACTTGGTAGAAGAGTTTATTCCCTCATTTTACCCCTTACCCCAAATGTGAGCACATACATGAAAAATGAAATGTGAGAGGCTGAAGGAGTGCCCTTCCAACTTTTCCAGGTTGCTCCCTCCTTCTAGAGAAGTACCAGTTTTGACTCACTGCTGCCATTGGCCCTGAAGTTTGGGAGATACTCGCTACCTGGTTCATAATTTACCACCCTTAAGAAAATTCTAACCCCAAATAATCTGATGCTATTGGCCACCGTGCATGGGCTCTGCATTGAAGCAAATTGGGGATCGACTCCTAGCTCCAATTTGTATTTGTGTGGCCTTGGGCAAGGCTTCTCAACCTCATGAGCCTCAGTTTCTTCACCTGCAACATGGGGAAATAAAATAATAGGGCCTATTTTATGGACTTGTTGGGAGAATTGAATGAAACAATGCATGTGTAGCATTTAACTTTGCTCACAGCACACAGTGAATACTGAAAAAATATTAGGGGGAACTCACTGCTGCACATTATTAAACTCTGATGAAGGTTCAAAGTGTGGTCTTTGTTTTGTTTTTTTGCTGTACTTTGAAAAGCTGAAGGTAAACAAAACAAAGTAAAACTCACAGTTGGCTTTTCCTGGCTAGTTGACTTAAAAAATCCCAGTCAAATCTGTTACAGAGTGCTTCATTCCTTTAATACTGTACTTCCTTCAAGCACGGTCCTCTGCACAAAGGGCATCCTGTTTCTGCCTGTGCCCTGAAAGGCTTCTGCTCCTAGGAAGCTACCACGGCAGGAATAAGGAGGTGCCCACCTCAGGAATGTGCATTTTATTTTAATTCCCTGAAGCAGGGACTGAGATAAAAGGCATGAAATAAGGTTTTCCACTTCCCATTAGAAACACTCAACTTAGTGTCCATCTGTAAGGCTTTTTTCTTTCTCAGAGGAAAGATAATTGTACTTAGTATTTTAGTTTTGCTGTTTAATCTATGAACAATTTTTCTAACTCCTGAACAAGACACTTTCTTCTTTTGCCAAGTGGCTTAGCCATACAGTATCTGAAGGCAGTAGTTACCATTAGCCTGATAATATTATAGAGCCTATGCTGCAGGTTTTATTTCAAATCTTTATAAAATGATCCCTTGCTCACAGGTCAATTTCTTTCAGGTGCAAAACTTTCTTTCAAATCCCATAGCTGTGGATTCCAGCCATTGTGCAGGCTGCTGCACAGTGACCTGCAGGCCGGCATGTGCTCAGGCCTTCCTTCGTGGTCACAGTGATCGGTATGGCCTGTCAACATGGAAACTGGATCTGAATGCCCAGACTTCTCAGGTAATGCAAAATGATAGTCTGGAGTTTTCTTTTTTCCCTTGGTCCCCTGAATAGCTGTTTTTGCCCAGAGGAATGAAAATCCCCCATCACTCCAACTGCTTTTCCCATATTCTTGGAGGGCAGGTGGGGAGTAGATTTCCTTCTATGTTGAATATGAGTGATCTGATGGGTAATTCGTTATTTCTCTCACAGGAAAGGCCTCATGTTCTGCCTTCAACTAGCTGTCCAGTGTGACTCTTTCCCTGCAGTCCTCTATGCCCACGTAGTGTAGTTCAGCCGTCCTGGCATGCCTCTGACAGTCTCCATTTTCCCTTATTGTCATGCCAACTTGAATTTACGAGTTTCTTTCTGAAGGTGTTCCAATCTATTCTTCAAAAGTCTCAATGCATTAAGGAGCATTTCAAAGATTTGCTAAATGCTTTATGCAAAAGCTAGTTAAAATGAATGTTTATGTTTCTCTACTGCTCCATGAAAACTGCATTTACCTGGGTTACCTAAAGAAAAACCTTCAAACTTTAGGTTTTCTGTTGTGGGAGAGTTTATAGATAGTTCTAGAAAAAAATATGGCTTGTGAACTTCTTGGATCGTTAGTTTTCAACTTTATGCTATAGTCCTGATTCTAACTGATCAAGGTGAACATCCCCCCACCCCCCAAAAAAAGGCTCTAACTGAGAGAGCCACAGCTGTGATCTGGCCCTCAACAAAAGGTGCAAAAATAGAATTTCACATTGGAGAGTTCCTGCTCCTCCCTTGCTAAAGGAATACAGTAGAGATATACAGACACCCTTGAAGTTATCTTGTGTGCTATTAGTTTAATATCGTTCTTTAAAAGGAAAATCCCAGTAAAGCATCTGCTTTTCTGCTGTATTACTATAGTCTGAGGTAGGTACTCTTCTCACTAATAAATTTATTTATCCAGCAAACATTTATTGAGCTCAGGGACACCTCTAAGTGCCAGGAATCCAGCAGTGAACAAAAACCAAAAATCCCTGCCCTACAGAACTTCCATTCCAGTGGTAAGGAAACAATAAATATAATAAATGTGTAGATCATGTTGGATATAGCAGGCATGTATTATGAAAAAAATAGAGCAAGGTGGGGTGGTGGGTGGGAGTCAGTCATGGGGCTGAGTGGTGTTAGAGTCAGTCAGAGCAGGCCTAGGCGAGAAGTTGACATTTGAGCAAAGACTGAAGTTCACCATATTTTTACAGAACTTGAAACTTTAATATTCAACCTTTAGTTTGTTTTATCAAACATTATATATTTATTTCTAAATAAATTATATTCAATTAATACTTCAATTGAATATCTAAATAAAGTGTATATATTTGATGTAGTACTTCAATATGATTTATTATATAGTATTATATAATTATATATGCATATTTGTTTATATAATTACATTACATAATCCATCCCCTATCTTATTTCAAAAAGAGTTGCCATAGCCCTGGCCAGTATGGCTCAATTGGTTGGAGTGTGATTCTATAAACTGAAAGTTCATGGGCTTCATTCCTGGTCAGGGTGTGTATGAGAAGGCAGCCAATCAATGTTTCTCTCTCACATCGATGTCTGTCTCTCTCTTTCTCTCTCTCTCTGAAAGAAATGAAAAAATATCCTTGGATGAGGAATAAAAAAAGAAGGTTGCCATAGCTATTAAACAAACTTGAGTTGAAATGAGTGGGGTGAACTGGAGTAGGCATCAGGGCAGGCTGTCCACTAGTTACATATGTATTAGTTACATCTGCCCCCTCTATCAGGAACTGCCGCCTTGGCTGGGAAGATGCTGGCCATGCTGTAGGGGAACTCAGAGAGGCAATATGGCCCCAGCAGTAAAGGTGGCTGGGAAATGTTGGACTCTGTTTAACCTTCCGTGACTGTTTAACTCTGTAGCCTCAGGCTTGGCTGACTACCCAGAAAGCAGGAATGCACCCAAAGATAAACTTCATGTTCCCAGGAAGGAGGGTAATGAACATATAGTATGGATAACTGCCTGATATTGTCTGTTAACACAGAAAAGCATTGTTCTCTCTGATAGTCTACGTGACTACCCAGCATATGGTTTTACTATGAACCCCTATGAAAAAGAGACCCTGTTCTGGGAGGGGTGGATTTATTCCCAGCCAGCCACCATTGGGAGCAAGCAGCTACTTTGCCCATGTTGTGTTTCTCCTATTACAGCCCTTATGAATTTGAATAGGCTCATGTCAGATCTTTAGAACTGATCCTGAGTTTAGACTTTTTGGGGGGGCTTCCCTCCAATACACAGTCACTTCTGCTCTCATGCTCTTTGTTTTTAGCTTTTGGCCCTGTTGCACATTCGTGCATGGTATTTCAGGGCTGACCCAGAGCCAGCTCTATGTGACTCTCTACTTAGGAAAAAAAAAACCACATTTTTTTTTCTTTATTTTGAATATGCTTTGTACACTTGGCACATTCTACTAATTTATTTCCTGTCTGCCACTATAACTGCAGGCCTAGATAATCCATGATTGCTTCTTGCATTGTAACTCATATTGTCTTCCCAATGTATATACCGTGGTCATTTAAGCTCTTAAAAACATGCCTCAGGATATCTGATCCCTTAAGTTAGTAGTTCTCAAACTTTAAGGTGCATGCAAATCACCTGGTGAATTTGGTAAAACAGAGTTTTGGACCAACCCTGAGAGTCTGATTCTGCAGGCCTTGGGTGGAACCTGAGATTCTGCATGTTTAACATGCTCCCAGGAGATGTTGGATGCTTCTGATCTGTAATCTATCACACTTTGAGTAGGAAAGTTCTAAGTATTCTCACTTGGTCCAATGTCCACAGGGTCTGTGGTCTCACTGATCATGTTCTAGTCCCCAGAAGGATTCTCCCTCTGGTGCCTCACCCTAACTCCCTGCCCCATCACCCTGGTCACTTCCCAAGTCTGTTGAGGGACACCCCTGAGTGCATGGTCTGGGCTCCCTGACCCATCAGGCTACAGTTCCGTTCTGGGCTTGCTGCACCCTAGGTACACTGGCCAGGGAGCCTCCCCAGCCACCACTGGCCTTGCTCCTTCTGGCCTCACTGGGTTCTTCAGTCTCTGCAGATTCTTAGGCCAATTATTAGTTTTCTCACTGTTCTTGGAGGAGTTCTTTATTGTGCCTCTATTGTTCTGGCTCTGAAGGAAGAGCTTTGTGCCAAAACAGACCAAGAAAGATACCCCCTACATATATACACTGGAAGAACAACACACCCATGGCCTTATCTTTCCAATTGCCTTCTCTAAAAAAGCAAGAGAATTAATAACAACTCCACACTTCCACTTTATCTTATAGGTTGTGAGGGCACAGAACAAAACAGAGTATTTGATGTGAATAACGGCAGTTTACATTCAAGTGGCTAATACCCCAGTAAGCCAGGGGGAAGAACTAACTAAAAAAAAAACAAAAAAACAAAAAACAAAACAAAACAAAAAAACCCAAACAAACAAGTAACAAACAAAATGAAAACCACCTTTGTAGGCCTTTTAATTCTTCCCTGCATCACCTAATGTTAGCACAACCCCAGCAGATCTGATCTGCAATAATTACAGCCCAGGACAATTTGACAACATGGTAGGCAGATTTCAGGCTCTTGCTTTCTGGAACTGCACCAGAAGTTTGCACCTGACTCCTGTGCCAAGGAGTATGTCTCTCTCTTTCTTCAACAGTTTTTCTCCACGCTAGTTTCCCAAATCTTTCCATCTTGATGCCTTCCCATCTCTTTTCAGCTCACAGCTGGAAATCTCATTTTTGTTCCTTTCCGACAATTTTTCATTTCTTTCTATTTCTATTGTTATTTAACTGTGAAAAGTATTTCCTCTTGCAGGAAAAGATGCTCATATGCTTTGTCGTAGCTGGAGTCCCGCTGTTCATTATTTGCTGTAAGCTGTATTGTCGTGTTTAATGTGCACCCTGAGATGTCAATGCCATTTCATATATATGGAGGCAGAAAACCATTTGATGTAATTTATGAGACCTCCTGTGGTTGGGGACCAAGTCACCTCCTGCACCTCTCCCTTTGTAGCATGCTAGCAATTAAATGAGGCTAGCACATTCTCTGTTTGTATATTATCTCTGGACTTACAATGGAGGAAGGCAAGAAGGAAGGGCTTATGGGAGATCTTTACAGTAGGCTTGCTTTTCCTGACATGATTTTTCTGAGGTGCAATATTCTGGTCTTCAAGACCTTATTTTCTGGCTTTGCTTGCTTGAGGTTGATTTAGGCTTCTGCTTTACAGCTGGACTGCAGTCTGAATGTGTCTTAAATCATTCAATTGAAAGAATAAACCAGAATAAATCTAAATAAATACAATGAGGATAACCAGAAATCCATGTAATCTGAAAAGGCTTAACTGGACGCCTGCCCACCAGAGGGAGAAAGGATTCAGGAGTGCAAAGCCAATGTTCAGCAGGTTGGGAACCTGGGAACCTGTGCACTGACCAGGCAGAAGGCATCCTAGGCTGGGTGGTAACCATGGCTGTGTTCACACACCTGAGCTTCATTTTGAGCAATACATGCTCCAATTGGGTAGTAATTCTATTACATCTGTGCCTGGCCAAGTTCAGCTAGAACTCTCCCTTCTTGAGCTAGCTAAGACTATGCATTCCCTGTGATTGTCATGCAATCCCTCTGCCTCTGGGGGTAGGGGAGACCAGGGATGAGAGTATTTCCCAAATGTGGTACTAGTTTACCGCCACCGCAGACCACGAGCCTAGGGGGAGGTCCACCAAAGTAAGAATTGTATATTTCAAAAACTGTGTTGTAGTAAGCATCATGGAGAGAATAGAAACTTTGTTGTTTTTCTCTTACATTTATTTTATAGTTTAACCTTTCATTTGTATTTATATGTAAGAGAAGGAACCTGCTAATATTTTCAGTGGTAGGGCTTATTAAAAATATGATCTGGCCCTGGTCAAAGATTCCTTTGGTGCAAAATATTCACCTTTCCAATTTCTTTCAATCTAATCTTCTGGGAAGGGAGTTTAAATATAACAAACAGAATAAGTGACACAGGCATTAGGGAGCTGTGAGCACTGTGCCCCCACTCAGTCTACCAGGGGCCACTGCTTAGCTCCAGCCAGCCGTCCCAGAGAAAGGCAGGCTTGATGATGCCAGATGTATTTTTCAAGAGAAGGTGGAAATTTGAATTTTCAGATATGTGAAATTAGTTGGTGCACAGTAACTTTAAAGCACTGGCAGAGCTACACAAAGCATGCTGTAGGGCTACCAGTACATATGCCTGCTTCTAGGATTAGGCCACCGTAATTCTACAGGAACTGTAGAATTATGGTTAGAGGGTTAGAGGCCTCAAAATATGTATACTCCAGAGTTTTGGTTTGGCTAAGAGGACTCTCTTAGATTCCATTTCACAATTATTTATTGTGCTAGGCTTTATGCTGGACTCGGGAGGCACAAATACCATAGCAACACAGTCCTGCCTGCAAAGAGGTCACAGACTGGTAAGGGGAAAAAAAGTGTGTCAGTCAGTGTGTTCTGGAACAAAAAGGGATCTCATCTTCCTGGTGGTGACCCCTGAAGTTGTTCAGTGTGAGGCATTGTGTTAGTTTAAGTACAATGGATTCTATAAGGATTTAATCTTAAACTCTCTAAAAAGTCTCAGCTATCGTCTGGGGTCCCACAACATGCTATAAATATTACGTTTTTATAAAAATGCTATTTTAATTTGGACATAGTTTCATTTTGTTTCCTTCATTTGATATCATTTGGTATCTCCATTTTCAGCATATGTCTGTATAATAGAGGTCTGGCCTTTCCTGAAAGCTACCTTAATACCCTGGAACAGGAGCATCTTTGTTTTCCATGTTGAGCCCCTTGGGCCGTACCTGAAACTTTATGCTAATGAGGAGACTCATGGTGGGCACCTGATAGTTTATGCTAAGAAGACGACTCAGGGTGGAGCCAGCCACGCTGATGGTCTTAGTATGGGGGCTGACCATGCTGGAACAACCAGCCCTGTAATGAGAGTGCTGGGTCTTTGAGCCCTGTGACATCAGCCTGACCTTCTGGAAGGAGAGGAGTCAGGAGGTTGAGTTCAACCACCTGGGTGATGATTCCATCAACCATGCCCACATAATAAAACCCCAAACTCTGGGCACAAAAACTTGGGTGAGCAACACTTGTTGGCAATTCTGAGTGGATGGATGCTGGGAGGGTAACAAATCTTGGAGGAAGATGGAAGCTTTCCATTTAGAACCCTCCAGACTTTGTTCTATGTGCCTCTTTTTTTTGGGGGGGGCATGGTAATAATTTATTCCCATCCACAATATTACAACTGTAATCCTAAGTATAGCACTTTCCTGAGTTCTATGAGTTGTTCTAGGGGATTATTAAACCTGAAGGAGGCTGTGGGGACCCCCAAATTTGCAGCTGTTATCTGAAGAGAAGTCAATATTATGGGGATTTCTTTCCTCATAATGCAGTTTTGCAAACTCACTGCAGCTGGTGTCGGGTGTGTTGGGCAGACTTCGCAGTTTAGAGAGAATGGAGATCTTAACCTGGACTTTGGCTAAATCTGGGTAATGTCACACTTTTCATTTATGGCACAGGTGGCAAACACAAGGCCCGCAGGCCAAATCCAGCCCTCCACCTTGTTTTATCCAGCCTGGCACCTTGTTTCTACCCAATGGCAGCACCGAGCTCCTTGCTCCTAGTTAAGGAGTAGTTACATTTATACAGTCCTAAAATTACATTCGGCCCTTTGAAGGCAACCGCAAGGCTGATGTGACCCCCCTGGTGAAAATGAGTTTGACACCCCTGGTTTATGGGATACCAAAGGATAATGAAAAGGAAAAGATGAAGTCTCTGCGTAGAAGGAATTTAAATCACCATTGATCAAAGTAAACAGGGAGACTGTGAACATGTTAGAGAACAATCCTGAAGGAAGCTAAGTCAGAAAAGTACCCTGTAGAGGCCAAGAGGTTGAATGTTTATGTATGTGAAGGGACTGAATACCATTTTTGGTTCTACATATATAGACCAAGAGAAGTTATAGGACAGTATGGTGGTTACCAGAGGGATAGGAATAGAGTGAGACCAGACTTTGGGTGGTGAACACACAATGCAATATACAAATGGTGTATTAAATTATATTGTATTATATTATATTATTATATTATTGTATTGTGGAATTGCACACTTGAAACTTATATAATGTTATTGACCGATGTTATTAAAATATTTTAATAAAAAAGGAAGATGAGTTATAGGGAGGAATGATTTCTCCAGAGCCTGTCCAAATTCCCAATATTGTGCCAATTGAAGTTGACTTTGTGAACATCTTCTCAAGTTGAAATTCTGCAGCACTGAGCTTCAATTTGCTCCTATTTATCACTGTGTTTTCTCTCCCCAGGAGTTCTGATTGAAAATACACATAATCCTGCTACTCCAAGTCACCCCTTCACATGTATCTTCTGTTATATGGTGTGTTTGTTTACCTGTAAGTTGCTGCCCATAGACACCATGGTTAGTCCAATACAATTAAATAATTGAAATAGTCAAGAAAAATCCAATCTATACTAAGAAAGAGTAATGTCCCTTTCTTAATATAATGTGAATTGATTTCTGATGGTACATAAGCATGGAAACACTGACATATTTTGAGAACTTAAATATAAAAAAAAAAGCCTCTAACTTCTTTACATGAGTCCTAAAAAATTTCTTTTTAGATGTCATACACAATGGCATTTCCTCTGATGCAGACACATACAATACAGCCCAAGTGTGGCTACAAAGAAGATTCCACTTACAGGCTGTCCGGGCTCATCTCCCCCAAGGATTCTGAAGCCAAATCCAGACTCCATCCTGCGAAGGTGAACATCCAGCTCCTTATAATCTGGACCTAGCATAAAGGAGATCCCATTGAGTAATGAATCCTGCTACCTCCCCACCCACTGAGGGACCGAACACACCAATGATATGTTAATATTGTGGATGTGATTAATGAGAGTGCTGTTAGAGTTAATGGAGAGCATAGAGAATGAAAGTTATTATGGCACCAAAAAGTAGGTATTCCAAAACTAGGTAGTCTGAATTAACGGTGACAAGCCAAGGCAGGAAGAGCTCACGAATTTTCTGGGTGAAAAAAAATTGACACCTCTCTAATTTTTTATTTTTTTGAGAGCATTTAGATTATCCTTAAGAAGACTGGCTATCACTTTGAAGATGTTTACTCTGACTAGAATGATTTTTTTTTTTTAGAAATATGAGAGAACAGATGGAAATATGTTGGAACTATCTTGTAAAGTACTACCTAGTAGTTCACTAATATTTGTTTAGGATTGATGCATCCAGTTTTGTGGAGAAGGGGAAGGAAGAAGAGGATATAAACTTATGCCAAAAAAGGTGTTTCTTTAAAATTGTAAACATTAGAAAATATAGAATTTAAAGTTTTCTGTATTGAAGTTGGAGTAAAGTTTTTCTTTTCTAACTCCTTTAGGTTTTTTATAATTTAGGGGTAGAAATTTGCCTAGGTCTAAGTGAACTCTTACCCCTAAGCTATTGTAAATGGCTTTACAATGTGGAAGCCGTTAGTAGATTCACTGTTGACTCCACTAGTGTATTTAAAGTAACCTAGGAGGATACTTTTATGCAGTTAGCTGAAAGAACAGAGATATACTTAAAAACAAGTTGGAAAACTCTTCCAAATGTCATTTTTTTCAACTCTAGAATAAATAAACTGAAACTTAAGAAATCTTTTGACTATTTAAAGAAAATATAATTTACTCTCCCCCACTGCCCCTGGACCTTTGCAGGGGTGAGTAGCAAGGGAGTTGTCTTGTGTTAGAGAATGCTGTGATTCCTGGGGAAACTGGAAAGCTTTTCCTAAATGAATGGTAGGATGCCACTGTTAGGATGTCAATGGATGATTAGCAACTTTAGGGAATACTTATTAATGCCATCCTTTGTTTAAGAAGTATTTAGTGATCTCTGGGCCTCAATGGTTTAAAGGAGGTATTAGAACTAACAGAAGCAAATATTAAGTTAAATTCTCTTTGCTTAAACAGATGGCTTTGGAAATTGGGATGAGATTTCAGAGAATTCTTAAGGGACAGGAAGCTATGTCTGGACCACTAGTAGTCATAGTTGAGAGACAGATTCAATGACTGAAATAAAATTCACAGAAGACTAACCAGTTGGATTTCCACATCTATTAGTTATCCCTTATGAATTATATAATCATTCATATTTTAAAGATGAGAGAACTTAGAAGAATTTAATTCCCATTAAATAATTAATTAGAGTTGGGTGGTTAAAGATAAAAATAACTTTGCCCTATACTCTGTAATTCCCAAATGACTTTGAACTCAGTTTATTCTGGGATCTATGATGCCACATATGAAATCACACACTGCAGTGTGTACTAAGCTGTGGGACTCTGGAGGTGGGGGAGCAGCCCAGTATAGTCACAGCAGGTATCGACACTTCTCCTGAGGGAGGAAGAAAGGCCAGGGGAGATGGCAAGGTGACAGGTCATGTCAAATCACTGTTCAAACCTCTGAAAGCTAGTTGTGATGTGACTGCTCACAGCGATCTCCTCTCCATATTACTATAAGCTCTCTAGGATGCATAAAAAAATACAAGGAGAGCATGACATATTTTTGGGACTTAAAATAAGAGAGCTAACACATGTTTAACCAGAACATTCCATCTACTCTCATAAATATCCTAATTTTTGCATCACTGGTGAGGATATATTGCATGAGGAACTGTAAGAAGGTAAGAGCAGTTTATTGTGTAATCCATTTTTTATGAAGTAAAATTTTCCTCCAAGCTAATTTTGAAATTGACAACCTCAGGGATGGATTGTTTTGCCAAGCTACAAGGAAGTTGTCTTGTGTTAGAGAATGCTGTGATTCCTAGGGGAACTGGAAAGCTTTTCCTAAATGAATGACTTAGAACTCCCCCTTTATTAGTAAAGAAATACAGATTTTAGGTGGTTATTTTATTTGATTTTGAAGATCAGATGTGAGCGGGGCATTCATCCCCCTCCTCCTATTTTTTGCATGCATTTTAATGACATTAGGACCCTCTGACTATTGCTCTGACCACTCCAATTTCAAACATAGGGTGGTATATGGCAACCATGTCATCTTCACCCTCTACCTGTCCAAGCAGAAAAGGGCTAGCTTCATGGCACATGAGCAAGTAGAGAGCAGCAAAGAGAGACCCATTAGAAAAGTGCCAACAGGCATGGTTTATTTTTTATTTCTTTGTTAATTTTGAACATAGAGACTGCAGAGCATGGGAACTTGAAATAGTCAACTGGGAAAAATGTTTAAATGATAGATTATACCCTAAGGCAGTGGTATTTTTCTTTTTTTCTAGGGAGAATTAGAGCTTTTAGAAAGATAATTTTCTTTAGTTTATCCTTCCCATCCCAATTTGAGTCTGGCTTTAGAAAATAACTACAATTATATGCACAAAGCTGGGAGACATGACTCTTTTCCTTCCTGCTTTGTTAGGTCTCTTGAAAGGTTATGATGTTTATGATACTTTCCTTTAGCTGCTCTTCTGGTCTGATGACATGTTAAAATGATCCTATCATGGTTTATGTCTTCTGGTAATGTAAGAACTTAAAGCAAAGAAATCCACAGGCCAACTCTCCACTCCATTGTGACAGAATTTAACAATCACCACCATGCACACAGAAGGTCGTTTGATGGAAAGGGTCTGGTGGACCCCTAGTGGGACCTGAGTCACTTTGACTGTCACTCAGCCATGCCCCCACCAACATCCTTTTTTCTCTCTTCTATTTTCTTGTTCATTCTCTTTTCATGCCTTTTTTTTTTTTTTAACCTTCCTTTTCCTCAGTCCTTTTTTGCAGAACTGTCAGGAATACTCTCAAGTATTGCATGGTGCAAGTCAGGGTGAGGTGGTGGTTGTGAAGAAATGGACTGTGGAGAGACAGAATACTCTTTAGATGTTGGTGTTCAATGGCCAGCCATGGCCAGTGTTGTTCCTGCCTTAGAAGTTGGATCCCAGGGCCCTCAGACATTGAAGTAAAACCGCTTAAGATTTTCATCTCAGATGGGACTTGACATGACCCCTGTGGCAAGCTACGGGAATGGAATTTACAAGTTCTGATTTATCCTGGGCTCCTACTAATATTGAAAAAGCTAACAAATTTTTAAAGTAGCAAATGGTGGCCAAAGCCAAGTATCAGGGCAACTTTCCTCATAATAAAGAAAAGCAGAATTCCAAAGCTGATTCTTATTTTGCACTAAGACTCCAGAAAGGCTTCACATGTTATATGTATCCTTAGTCTAGGTTTTGATCATGGCTTTGTGCACAGTTTTAGGGAAAATGATGGGTGACTGAACACAACTGATTAATTTTATGAATGATTCAATCTTCAAAATGCAAAGAACAGCATTTTTATGGATTAATTTGGCACATGGGCCGCTGCTGTAAACATGTCAATTAAATTTTGGTACTTGAATCCCCTTTCATGTTTTAATTAAAGCATAAGTACCACGAGCTTATTATCAGTTTGGCACAGAAAATGAATTCATTCAATTTTTCCTGCTGGAAATAGCATTACTTTTTGGCTTTTCTTTGTAAAGAGGTCTAGGAAAGACTACAAGGATGGAATCAGAAATCACAGGTGGTTATTACATATGCCTCTGGCTTCTGGATTTCCAATGCACTCCAAACACAGAAGGAGTTAAACAGGAATTAAATAATTTCTATTGCTCAAATCCAACATTACCAGATAAGTAGCTAACACATTTTTGTCTTAAAAGAATCTCTTCTCTTTACTTTTTACCTTTATACCTTTGACAATGTGAATGTGGTAAGATATGTTTTAGCTGTACTAGAAGCTATCTCCAACTCTACATGGTTTTCTCCCTCATCTTTCAAATAAATTCAGATTTCCCCATTCTTAATACTCCCTTACTTATCTGTCCATTTCTCTCTTGGAAGAGCAGCCCCTAATGGGGCTTTCACTCTCTTATCTTCATGCTCACCTGTGACATGTTCTTGCTAGTCTGGTTTCTGCTCTTTTGGCACTACTGAACTGCTCTCTTTAAAGTCATTGATGACATTCTAATGACCAAGGTGGATGGCCACTTTCTCTTTCCTCATTCTGATTGATTTCTGTTGATGTACCCTTAGGACCTCTGGTATCTTTAATTTCTAAACAAAGAAAGGTCTCCCTCTGGAAATGATTTCTACTCTTGGTTTCTGTGATACTCCATGCCCTGGCTCTCTTGTCTTTGGGTGAAGTTGTCCATTCAAAGGTCTTGGCTATGAATTCATTGTTTTCCACTAACATTCTCCTATAGTGATGGTATCTATAGTATTCCATTGTGCATAGTCTAGAGAAGTTGCCAAATAAATGTTTCTTGAATTTAATTGTTTTAAGATATCAGTCCAGCAGACTCCATAAACCATAGCATTATTATACTATGGAGTTATCACTGAGGTTCATACTTACATTATTTGGGAGTTTGTACTATCAACTTTGTCTCTATACCTAAGCATCTTATGCAGCTAAAGTTAACAAAATACCTTATAATTATGATAAATATATCTGAGTCAAAAATCATGATACAGAATTTGATAAAGGATATTTTATAAATGTAAGAAGTAGTAGGAGAGATTTGTTTACTTTTGGATGTAGTCATGATTTTGCAGAATATTTTGATAACTTGTATGGACATTTAACAAAATATTTGGATCAGCACTCTTCCTGAGAATCTGGATTGCACAGCAGTATAATATACTCAAACTGTATTATAATTCTTCTCTTTTAAGTAATGTATATCTTTCAAAATGTAAAAATAGTATTTTGCACATACATCAAGGTAATCTAAACAATTAAGTGGTTCTTTTCTTCTTTTGTTTTAAACAAAGTACTTTCAGAAGCTGAGATTTTTAAAAGAAATGTGCTGGCTGTGGCTAGTAAACTGAGATTTATAATCTCGAATTAAGTCCTGCTTTTATTTTGCATCTATAATTACTAGGCCTATTTTCCCTCTACACATAAGATATTCTTAAAAAATTATCATGATTTTATAGTTAATATGTAAGAATGATCATGTTTTAAAAATGTTCAGACCAAGATAAACAAATACTTTAGATAGTATGTGAGGAAAAAAATGCTAAGCATATATCTTTGATATTTTCTACATATCCAAAAAATGACATGGAAACTTACAGAATGAAATGATCTCTAGTACATAAATTCTCCAGGGGGGAGTTGGAGCATGCTGGGATGGATAATGAGCTGTCATCACTGTAGAGATGTGTGCTGTGAGCCTACAGACCCGAAATAGCACTATTATTATAAAATGCTCTTTTCTGCAATTGTTTCAGTGTTCTGGCTTTGAGTCCAGTGCTCTCATCAGCTGTTCAAAGCACTTCCCAGGAATAAAAAATACGAACCTTCCTTTTCCTCCTCCATTTCCATAATAACATTAAGTATTTTGGCCTAAACCAAAATGGGTATTTTCAGAATGCTTGGGTCAAATTTTTTTTCTTTTAAGTAAATTATTACTAGCAGCTGTAAACTTGAAATTATAATGTTCAATTCTAACTGAAAAACTATTCAAATGATGCACTTTGTAATTGGCATAGTTGAAAGAAATCGATATAGATATTTAATTGATGTGAAAATAATTTTATTCTATATAGCAAAATTTCTAATATGTTCTTTGCAAATGTCTAAATTGCAAATGTCTTTAAATACTCTAACTTCTTATGTGTATGTGTCTAGTCCAGCAATATCCAATATGAAGAAAATGTAATCTATACGAGTAATTAAAAAATTTCTAGTAGCCACATTTTAAAAAGCAAAACAAAACAGGTATAATCAATTTTAATAATATATTTTAAACCTAATATACTCAAAATATTATTTAAGTATTAATCAATATAAAATAATTAATGAGATACTATGCATTTCTGGGTTTTTTTTGTATTGTCTTTGAAATCTAGTGTGCACTTTGCACAGATCTCACAGCATATCCACATTCAGAGCAGATGCATTTCAAACACCCAATAGCCATGTGTGGCTGGAAGCTGCTGCTACTGGATGGCGTGCCTCTAAGTCAGTCTGGTGGCTTTCTTTGTCACCTGGTTTTTACTCGAGTCTTTTACTAGAGCATTTTATGAAAGAAAGAAAGAAAGAAATATGACTGTTTTCTTTTGAGTTTTGTTTTTTTCCTCGACAGCCATTCAAGCCCACCGTAATGAGATTTGCTTTCTATCTTAAGTACATGCTTGTACAGGTGAATAAAAATTATATACTAATAAACTGACACTGATCAGAGGAATGATTTGCTACACAAAATGGAAGACGTTATTCACAGGTCTGTGAGAACTGAAGAATACTTGCCAGAGGAATCCATTCGAAAGCTGGTCCTTGGGGGCACTTGTTCTGGATGGGAAAATGGGGAATTAACATTGAGATTCATTTATGGCATTTAAACATTCATCTTTACTTTCTTTTTGTTGCTATTATAACTCACCCCCAATTCATGCTCATGTTTAATGACTATTTTTGCTCTAAAATCTATGGAAGTTAGAGGACAGATTTACTGTTTTATGTATAGGAACATGTCTATAAATGTGTTTTTTTACATATACATAAAATAGTAAAATCTGAATTCCTTTAGATTGAAATGGAGAAAAGATCACCATTTCCAAATACTAACCTTTGATGCTCATGGTGAGAATGCTTATTTGAAAGTAAAGTCAATTTAGAGCAAAATATACACAATAAGTACAGGTTTTTAAAAAATCATGTTATGATACTAATTCCATCATATAATAAAGAGTGAAAAATTCAATAAACAATCATGTTAATTTATATACACCAGTCCAAATATTTTGATACTCTGGATAGCTGAAGTTATATATCAATAGTTGAGTTAAATTGGTTTATTTTAGCAATAGAGAACTTTTATGAGAATTACGATATAATCTATGCTACATATAACAAACATTCATGAACATGAGTACAAAATATTAGGAAGCATTATAAAATATATATATGAAGCACTAATATTTTATCATGAAATTAAACAAATTAAAGACAGACCAAATTCTAATGACTTTCTAGTTGAGTTTTGTATGTTTCAAATAGAGTTCTGCAGTATCCAACAATGAGAATGAAAACAGAAGCCTCTTGATGGCTATGATGAGGCGCAGGATTGTGGGCATTCTGTTTAACGCGAGCTCCCTGCTGCACCCCACACAGCTAGTCTCACTCATCACGCTCACTCAGGATGAGCATCACTGCCGGGCAATCTGTGTTTTCACAGTGAAGGCAAATTAGTTTTCTAGCAGAATTGTCATTTTTTTATTTAAAAAAAATCTCATGTTTAGTGTGACCGCTTAGGACTATGAATTGAGAAATATACTTTCATTAAAATGAGAGAGCTGTATCAGGAGGGATGGGAGACTGCTACCACTAGAGATGTCCATTAGCTAGAAAACTGACATTTTATATGATCATAATCTCACTAGGACCAACTTGTCATCCAGCAATTACACTTGGTTTACTGCAGCCCTGATGGTCTCATATTTATTCATGAAAGTACTTTGGGTTACATTGTCAACTTGTGCTACCAAGAAAATGCTTTGACATAATAACTTTCAATCAAAGACTGATTTGAGAGTTTACTTTTCACATTACCCCTCCCCCCATTATCCTCTGTCTGATTCTAGGAACATTAAATTTTAAATTACTAAATGAAATGAATTTATAAGCTATTGGATTAGATCTAATTTTTAAAATACATGTGAAAAACATGTCCCCAACCTAAATTTTATTTCACTGTTCTATTTATTACTTAGCTCATATCATGGTAACTTTCTCTATTAAAGGAATCTGTTAGAAATACAAATATTACCATCGCTATTTGAAAATATTATTTTTGAAATTAGATTTCCAAATTAAAATCTACATATTAAAAATGGCAAAGACAGCTTAACAGGATTTACTGATCTTCTTTATCAATATATTATAACTGCAAAGTGACACATAATGTGATATATTAGAAACTCCCAGTGAAATGCAATTTTTTTTTCACAGATCAAACCATGATATAAATTATATTAAAGATAGCAATAATGATTTTCCCATGGAAAAAAGGTACAGGAAATTAACCTTCATAGTACAGTTGAGATCATTTTAAATGATAATGCTATTTTTTTTCTAGTTTTTTATGATTCTCATGCTAAAATCAATGGTAAAAGTGGCTTAGCATTTACATGTCATCTTATTTTTAACATTTCAGTAGTGCTCCAGAAGACATTTGTGAGTGGTGCTTTAAGGCTGTTGGACCCCGGCAGTGTCTGAGTAAACCAGGCCAGGGCTTCATTTGGCAGGTTTCAGAGGTGACAATGTTCTCTAGGAAGTTCAGATGGCCTTTCACTGTCACTTAATAGCTGCCTGCAGCTATGGCACCTATGAATTTATCCAAATCTTTCTTAAATCTACTGATATGTCCAGTTTGACCATATTGGGCATTTAATCACAAAGGCAAAGGAGACTGGGGACAGGTAGGCTCAAGCAGAAGTGTTTGCACAGGGTTTGGAGTTCCGGCTGTGAGCACTCTGCATCTGTGCCTCCACCTTGTGTCTTGTGGCTCCCACCTCCATTTCCTTTTAGTGTTTCCAACGCTGAGCTGGGTGGATAGTATTTTCATACTGCCCATTTTTTTAAAGTGATTCTGTTGTTACTATGGGAGACACTGTAAACTACAACCATTGCTCAGGACTAGCAAGGAAAGAGCAGCAGAAAAACTGATAGGTTAGAAATACAACCACCCATTTGCAATTAGCCATGAATTATATGTGCATTACAATACTGAACAATGAAAAAATTCCACAGTGAACAACAAAAGAGCAGAATAAAAACCATAGATGTGAAAAACAAAATTGTCCATTTTTGATAGGCTACAAATTATAATGTCACTTCAAGTACAACACTAAAAAAACAGTTTCTGCTCTATTATGCTCTTTAATGGCCTGTGGTTACTTTAGATTGCTACCTTTGGTGTCATACTCACTGCCTATTATGGGGTAATGCTTCCTAATTTATTGAAAGAAAAACTGATTCCATGAGCTCCTTTTGAAGAAATGCCAGAGAAATTTCTGTTTCAAAGAGGTTATACTATAAGGCACCTTACACCATACATATCCCTGACATTTTTATGATCTTACATCAGAAAGATGTCTTACTACAAAGCAGTATGGACATGTTGTACCCCATAAATTGTTTATATATAATAACTAAAGTTCATTGTGAAAAAAAAGTTTGGACAACTTCAGTCATAATTCAGCTTGGGTTCACGCCAAGGTACAGAACTGTGAGGGGAGAGTTTCAGGAAATAGGAATTATTTTTTGCCTCTTTCTCTTTCCATTTGCTTGTCAGCTCCAGCTCCTGAGGTGACGGTGAGGAGTATTCCTAAGAAACGGCGCATGAGCTGAGCATAAGACAAACCTTTAGAATAAATCTGGCTGAAGGAAAACTGAAGCAACAGGACAAGGCCCTCATTCCATAATTGACTTCATTGGCATGATCACACTTTATTTTGTAAGGTTCCACAGTGGGCTGTACTCATTTTCTACGGGAAGCACTTTGTATCGCCTTGCTTGGCAATAAAGAAAGGGGCTATGAGAACTACCTATCTGCAGTTATGTGAGCGTGATCTTTCCTAGGGTTAGGAAGACAGACAAAATTAACTCTCTTTTGGTCCTGTGATTATTATGACATTGAATCTGACTTATTCTCTGTAATGAGAACAAGATGTCCACAACCTAGTATTTGAATATGTGAAGTTTTGCTCCCTCTTTTTTCTACTGAGTTTGCTGTGCTCTAAATTTCTACATATGTACAATTTTCTGGGTGTGGAGGGGGTTGACTGAGAGTTTGGCTAGTAGACAAGCCACTGTGTAAGTCTTTTACTTCAAAGTAGGAAAAAAAATGTATGGGCAAAAATTCAGTCCACCAAATAAAGTAACTTGAAAGGAACTATCTGAGCAGTTATTGGAAATTTTATTCACGGTCTATACATTTAGATGTATGCTTTTCTTGGAGGGTAATGATGTTTATTGCTTTAATACATGATGTAGTAAAGGGAAGCCATATAATTTATCATTCAAATGAGGACAGCCTGGAGAGTAAAAGGTGAGCTATAATTGTTACACCAGGACAACACAGGACAGGGCTATTTTACACAAACTGGCATGTACAGGTCATTTCATGGGTGAGTAGGCATTAAAAAATGTTTCTCATACCTGAAAGACATGGTTGAAGTGATGACACAAGCACATAGAGGGACAGAATGGCAGGAGGAGGTCCCAGGGGGAAAACAGGCCTTTAGAAACAGGCAACTTTTTCAAGGTTAGAAATGGTGTATATATTCCAACATTTGGAATCTTAGCATACAAACAGAGAAAATTTAAGCCCTTTCTCTTGTGATTGCAGAGAAAATTAAAGTCCTTCTTTCATGAAATGCATGGGGAAAGGATAGAGGTGGTAAAGTAAAAATCAGCATGGCTTTTCCCATAACTCAGAGGGATGTATTTTCCTTTGCCTTCAATTTTGAAAAATGCAAATAATGGGGACAGCAAGAAATCAATTATCAACAAAGGAAAATCCAAAGAAAAATGACATTTTTGTAAAAGCTTTGAGTAGGGAAGGGGGTGAGATTTTTACTTTTTCTGGGAATTGCAGGTAATGACAGAGGGTCAATGCTTAAATAATTAATACAAAAATCCCCAAAACTTCTTTAGCCAAAGCTTCTTTTGGGACTTTTTGAGGGCACGGTTCTTCTTTTATGTATGTGAGCTTTAAGCTTATATGGAATGAAGTTGGTAGGAAAAAATTCTTTTTGCACAAAGTTCTACAATAAGGACTAATTAGATTTTTGATCATTAAAAATATTTAACATAAGGCAGTCTCTGGATCAAATACAAATTTTGCACATGGAACGAGAAATTATTGATCCAGTTGTCTTGAAACTACTGCACAATTTCTCATGTTAAAATACTGATCTTATTTGCTGCATTGTACAATGCAGTCTTTCAGAAATTGTTTTCCTTTTTGTCTCTTCAATTCCACTGTGACCTTCAACTGGGCGGAGGTTCTTTCTCGTGGTTTTTCTCTTGTGGAGTGCCTGGCAGGGCTCTAGACACATACTGAGTGTCTCATATGTTCTCCTTGATTGACGCGGAGCCTGGAGGTGCTGCCTCTGGGCACTCCGCCTGGTGCTCTGAAGTCAGAGGCATGGCCTTCCCTACTGAGTGGGATGGCCTTCCTTCTCTTCCTTCAGTTCCACCTCATCACAAGAAGATCTATGAAGTCAGGAGATGTTTCTACTTTCCTCTACTTTCATGATAAGTGTGGAACCTATCATGTTCTGTTTCATCCAATACTAGTATCTTATGGTTGTCTTTGTTTGTTTAAAATCACTATGTTTTTCCCCTAAGAATACACCTTTATTAAGATGTCCTGTGTCTGCACATTAAATGTCAGTGTAATCTAATTATGAGCCAAATGAGGCACAGCAGGATTTACATCATTTGATAAATTTCCATCATTTGCAGGGGACTGGTGATTTGAATTCAAACACTTCTTGACAGCCATGAAATAACAAACATTCTGTAGCTTTGTACAGCAGACGCTTGTGGGTGGAAGTACATCCTTTTATTCGGTTACTGTAACTCAGCTTTGAATGTGAATAGAAAAAATCTCTTTAGATTTGGTTGTAAAGGAGGATACTGTGAGATCGCTATAAACTAGGGAAAATGTCAAAGGACTTGGTTTAGAGAGTGTTGGTCAGGATTTCCTCCCACTCTCTCCCCAGTCCCACTGATTTCTCTCTCAGAAAAAAGGCTCAGGGACACAAGAATAAATAGATCCAAATCTGAATATTATGCATGTGATTCACAGGAATAAGAGAGGAGTGGTTAACAATCAAAATTTGAATATGGGCCTTTTGTTTGGATGCATATATTTCACAATTTTTTTTAGAAAAACCTATTTGAGGATGGTAAGAAATAGACCGAGCTTTTCCCCTATTCATTAAAAAAAAAATTGGGGGTATTCTACAAATTTAAATGAGGAATGAAGCTTTTTATAGTTGGAAACTGGAAATGTATAGAGGTCAAAGGGCTGGTTTGTTCTTTAAGACACATGCAGAGTGAACAGATCCGCTAACAAGAGACTGGGGAAAGTGGCACCATGCTTTTCTGGTTTCCTTATAAAGCTTTCTTACCTTGACATGATTTCTCTGTTTCATTCACACTCCATTTAGTGTTATGAAATAACATGATAGAACAGGATGGGAAAGAAAATGAGCTCGCCTTCTTTTGGCTTCCTAAGAACTGTGACCCTGAAAACATTGCTGTGACCTTACAAACAGAGAGAGCTGGTGAAAACAGGAAGGGGGCCATGATTACAGTGGCAGCAGTGGTGACATATGAGGGGCATTGATGGAGACAGAGGGGATGTGGTGGGGAATTGGAGATGTTCGTTGTTCGGGTGGCTGCAGAGCCAAAAGGGATAAAGTGCTCCTGGAGGAAGACTGGAAATGGAACGTTGGGGCGGGTTAAGGTGGATTGGTTTGCTTGGTTTATTACAGGTGAGGAGCGGAAAGGCAATGAACAGAAACAGCATTGCAGTGGCTAGATAAAGAGATCAGAATTCTTTTGGGGTTGAAAAGAAGGTCATGCACAATTCCTGCCTGGAAACTTGAGGGCACAAGAGTATCAGGGACCCATAAAAAGAAAATGGAATAAATACCAGTGTTGCCTTTGTCTTGAATAATAAGCCTTGTGTTGGTTAGGAAGCTGCAGAAGGATGGGAGCAGATGACTTATGAATGGACAAAAGCAGGGGGAAGCATCTCTGGAGGCTCCCTGAATGTAATAAAAAACTAAACAAGCCAAGGACGTGAGGATGATACTTTAATCCTGCAATGTGTTTCCACCTTTCATGTTAGAATTTCTGCTGTGTCTTGATCTCCATTTCTTTCCACTTACTCTTCTTATTTCCCCTGTTGAATTTGTGAGAGCAGGACATATTACTCATTTTTGATATCTCCCCACAGTGCTAAGAGTAAGGTATTCAACGAATACTTGGTTATTGAATCATAAAAGGTATTAAGAACTGTGCTGAAATCTTTTCAATTTTTTTCAGTTTAATGAGCATTAATACTTGAATTTATACTCTACATTATATGTATATCTAAAAATGACTACTTTAGTCTTACTCTATCATGCCAAAGTCATTGTAGCTATACAATCCTTTAAGGACATTTCAGTTATTTATCCAAAAAAGGAAAAATGAAATCCATAGCTGATTATTATTAAAAAATAAACAAGGTGAGAATGAGGCTCATTTTGATGAGAATAATTTCTCAATGGCCTACTGTTGTAAGTATTTTCTCAACCAAAATTACTCTTACAAACAGCTGAAGAGGATGGGGAAAAGGTATTCTGTCTACTTTCCCCCTTTCCAGCTGGGTGCATAATTCATCAAAGAGTAAGCAGATTGGAGACCCTCTGAGATCATACATAATGTAAAACTTGCTATTCATGCTTCAGAGATAAAGTTGGAAAGAAGACCCTGGTGGAACACAGAATCAAAGGAAATCAGCAGACTGTAAACAGGAGCACCAGGGACCAAACCCTCTCGATAGGCTGGGTTTCTTGATCCATTTACTCAGGTTCATATTATACTGTGTATTTCCCCTCACACATTATACATTCATGCCATTCAGATCCCTGTCCTCTAACATTTGGCAGAGATGACCTGTTAGATGATGGACAGAGGCACAATGAATATGTATGCAATATTAAAAACTTTTGTTTTCTAATATTTATAAAGTACAATGAAATAATTTTAGAGGACCTTCAAATAGGGTGACAAGTGCACACACGACATTTTATTTTATGACTGAACTTTCAGATGGGCCCCATTGCATTAAATGAGAAGCTTCTGGTACAAATGATTGGCACCTGGCTCTGGGCTGCTTTTGGAACCATTACTTTCCTGACTGGGAGAGATGGAAGAGTCTGGCTTACATCGACTCACAGCCCTGAGTTCTTTAGTGCCTGCATTCAAGGCTCTGACAAAACTCTGAACTTTGGACTCAAGATCAGATTAAACATGAAAATCGCAAGCATTTCTTGTTATTTGGTGACAAAGAAAACTAGCAACATTTTTTTTTTTTTTAAATCCTCTCCTCAATTCCAAATACATTCCTGGTTTTCTTCAGGGGCTATGGGGGAAATAAAGTAGGAAATAAAATTTAACCAAAGGCTATAAGCTTTTTTTTAGAGTCAGCAGCCTTTTTAAAATTGTTTTAAAGAAATGTTGAGATGAGTTGCCTTTACTTTTGAGACAGTTTTTGAATCTCAGAACATAAAAATCACACCGGATCATTTCAGCCTCAATGTAACTCGTGGCAGAGCTTCAGCTATTATTAATGTACTCTTGTTTTATGTGGCTTTCACTTACGCCTACTTTCATAAATGGCTCTAGATTTCTCGTAGAGCTCATATGGGTCAGGCTTCCTTGGGTCAAAGGCCTCTGTTGAGTCAGGAAAGGAACTCCTGTGAAGGGCGGGTGGGAAGGGCAGGTTCTGCGGGATGGCTGGAGCAGATAAACTCGTCTGAGGGCTGCCTTGATTCTCCCATCGGTCCATGATCTGGAAAGTGGAGAAGAATAGAGGGAATGACTGACAAATTCTTTCTTGCTGTTTCCTTTGTCACATACCACAATCCTCACCTTTAAGTTAGCCCTTCCTTGCCCTAGACTTTTCTCCCATGAAACATTTAAAAACTTTGGTGTAAGTGCCTTGAGAGAAAGGACTCTATGTTTATATAATAAAGCACCATGGATTGTTATAAATACAAGTGGTGCCTGAATTTTGAACGCAAACTTATATAACCTTGTCACCCTAAATTGGTTAATTTCCAGCAAATTACTCTACTGGTAATCTCTCTGAGCCTGTTTTTTCTTTTTTCCTATAAAATACAGGTAACATGTATTTCATGATAATTTATGCACAAGTGCTTCAACATATAGGGAATCATTTCTTTTTTATTATGGTCCTAATACATGACATTATTTTTATTGAAACAGAAGATAAAGTAGTCTGCACATGTTCGTTAGACACCTATGCATATCCCAGTAATCTCCTATACATGAACATTCAATCACTTTCTCTTCAATTTATTAGTAATAACACAACCATTTGGGATTTGTGAATTGTTCAAAGTCTTCTATGAAGTCTCATTTACTGCTGATCTGGTGGTTTGTTTTCCAAAATACTGCTGCTGCTGCTGTTGCTACCACCATAATTTATGAAAGGTCTATGGGATGATTGTTTACCAGTTTACCAGGTCCTATCACAGACACTATCTTCTTTGATCTTCACCCTAGCCTCGCGAGGTAGATAAAGCAGGGGCTAATATCCTTTTATAAGGGAAAAAGCCAGGTTCATTGAGATCATCTACCAGCACCACCAAATTCGCCTTCATTCATTGATCAACTAATTCCTCATTCAAACTTACCTTCTACTTTTCTGCTTTGAACAAGCCTGCTTTGTGTAAAAATTAGATTAGGTTACTCTCTTGCCTAAAATTCTGCTTTGGGTCAGCATGGTCCTTAGGAAAAGGGTCAATCCCCCCCTGGTGGGACATGAGTGGCTCCCTGACCCAGATTCTGCTGCCTTTCCCATAGCTTCTGATGGCCTCTCCTCTCGTTCCCTGGGATCCATGGGGTAATCTCCTGCCATGAACCTTTGCATACTTTCTTAACTTCTTCTACCTACAAAGTTTAGCCATCTTCTGCTTTTTCAAATCCCTCCCTCATTTTACCTGGCTATTAGATTCAGATGCTGCATCTCCTCTTCTTGAGAATGTTTGCCAAACATTCCTGATCTGGTTACACACCCCCCCCCAGGTGCTCCCACAGCACCCTCTCCTCTTCTCTCACCACTCATCACACCCAGCTATAATTACAAGTCTCCTCAAGTAGATCATGCTGGGGACAGAGGCTGCAAGGGATGCCGATTTTCTCATTGTTGCATTACCAACATGTAGTAAGTACTCAGAAAATGTTTAGTGAATGAATGAAATCATCAAAAAAAAAATGGTTACTTGTTCTTTTTTCTAAAACCAGTTTTGATACACACTATTTTGAGCTTTACAGAATTATAACTTTCTGTCCCCTACTGTATAGTCCTGCTTTGTTTTCATGTGGGCTATATTTTGGTCAGGCTTTGATGCCAACTCTCACCTCTCAGCGATTAAGGATTTCAAAGCTGGAGGGATGTGAGATACCATGTGCTGTACAGGGCACTGTGTGACACGAAGGTCCCTGAGACCTGCTCCCCTACCTTGGACTATGTATGGCAGGGGTCAGGTGAGCTAGCAAATTAGGAAAGAAACAGGTTACAGACACTCCTTCCAATAAGATTGGTGCTATGATCTAAATGTTTGGATCCTCATGAGTGGGATTAGTGTCCTTACAAAGGAACCCCCAGAGACCTCTTTAGTCCCTCCTGCCAGGTAAGATTACAGAAAAAACACAGCCATCTATTAAGCGGGTTCTCACCAGACATTGAATCTGTGGGTGCCTTGATCTTGGACTCCTTAGTCTCCAGACTGTGAGAAATAAATTTCTGTTGTATGTAGGCCACTTAGTCTATGGTAGTTTGTTGTAACAGTCTGAAGGGACTAAGACAAGTGGCTTCATTTTCATTTTTTTTTCTGTGTCACCAAGAAGGATTTTATTTGAGCAAAGGCTCTGTAGCTAACAAGGATGGAAAACCTTCAGTCAAGTTCAATTCCCTAATATTAAACATAATCTCCAGAAGTACAAAGAGGTCCAGCAGCTGTCAGTGGCAGACCCTGGGTCAGAACCACAGATGACAGAATGCTTTTTTACATAAGGATACACTGAGGGGAATAATTGGTAAGTTTCTTTAGGGTTTTAGCTAATTTTCTGCCTTTTCCCCCATTTAGTAAAAAAAAAAAAAAAAATATATATATATATATATATATATATATATATATATACTTCATAATTCATTTGACAGCAAGTTTCATCTAGGAAGCCACTCTGGGTTCCTTCGGTCATCCATTCTGGGTGTCTTTGCTGTGATGGGAAGTCCCATGTTTGTGGCTAAAGCCATATTCTTTTTTTCACCATGACCTTAGGTATTACATGGAGGCATTCTGGCCATGACTTTCTCCCTCTTGTTTCCAAACATGACATTAAATTCTAAAAATTGAGTAAATTAGAAACATGGTCTGAGTAGGTGCAGTATCCCACTTGTCACCATAGAGATGCAGCCAGTGTCCAGTTCTTCCCCCCATCTTTCAGTCAAGGTTATTGATAACCCTCCCAGGTCTTGTTGGGTATGTATTGTTCATGTGCAGTCATTGGAGCAAACATGCTTCAGGTGAAATATAAGCATTTCTAAAATCATTCTTAAAACTACAGAACAAATGATGCTTTGGGCACTGTTTGGGGAAGTTTCTGTGGCAAATTGATGAATTCTACAATTGTGTTAGCCCAGAGATGGGGGGACTAGTAAAGAGTCCAGTTCATGCTCAGTAAAGCAATTCCACATCTTACTGTGACCTTCATCAACCCTCAAGTCACTTTGTCAGGGTTTCTCAGAAGACTGTAGAGCAGAAAGTTGCTGTGACCATGAAATTACTGGCACTGCAGACTCACAGTGCTGTAACACAACCCCCAGATTGAGTTATTTCTCAGCTCCCATAGGAAAGATCACAGGGCCAGACACTGTCCTAGGGTCAGAGGTCAGCCCCTGGTCCCTGGGGCTGTGCGCTGATCTGACAGAACCTTGTGAAGGTGGCCTCTGTTGATTTCTCCCTTCTTTCTTAGCACCCTGGTCTCTGGACTTCTGCTTTCTAATTGGGATTCTCTGTGCTCAGGTGTTCCTGTCAACCTTCAATGAATCCCCTAGATTCCGATCCTGTCCTGGTGCCCAGGTTATGGGCCTCACTTGACATCCTGGACATGACCTGTCAAGAGTTGTATGACCAGCCAAGCTTCCTCTCAGCAAGGCTTCTGATTGTGCCATGTCCAGTCCCAGTGGCATCTACACCTAGGCTGACATTTTTAAACATTTCAGTAGAGAAAGAAAAATAAAGCTGTTTTCTATATCAGGGAGAAACTTTTTATCTCTACTGGTCTCGGTGAATGAACCAATGAATGCCTGACTATATGAGAGGGCAGTTACCTAAATATCAGTGGACAGAGTAGACACACAGTCTACCATGGGAGCATAAAACAGTAAAATGGAAACACCCAATTAGGGTGTGATTAATTTTTTAAAGCCTACCTTCTGAATCTAGGGTATACACCGGGAGTAGAGGGCTTGTGAATAAGGCAGGTCCTTCCCCAAAACTCATGAAATACTCTCTTTAGAAACTCCTTGCTTTTTATAGAAGCTGGGGTAGTCTAAACATACCTGCTCACTATTTTAGGGCAGGGTTGGCAGATCAAGCCATTTGGCTTGAACCTGTATATGAAGAATGAATTTGGATTCCTTCTAGGTGGAGGGAATGAGAACTCACTATAATTAGGGTATTACTTGTTAAATGGGAAGTGACTATTTTGACATGGATTGGCTTAAGATGTGGATCAGTAGGATGGAAGAAGGTCAGGAAGCAACACAGAACCATGAGGAGAAGAGATCTTGCGCAGGATAACATTTCCTTATCTTGACTAAGGATGTCATGAATCATCCTCAGAGGAGAAAGTATATAAATACACAGATTTGGGGTATATATTTATATATTTGCTTAGATGAATAGTTTAGCAAGCCACAGTCTTTCATAAAGTGATTAATTTACTGAATTTATGCATAAAGGATCTGCTTTCTAGAATGACAGTAATTTATATTTTATTTTATTTTTTAGTAGTTTATGTTTTAGAGCTCAACATATAAGCACCTTACATGGATTAACTCATAAGCTCTTCACAACAACCATATGAGTGGAGTATTATTGTTGTCCCCATTTTCAGGGGTAGAGCTTCAGATACTGTGAGCTTAAGCAGCTTGTTGAAGGTCTCAGAGCTAGAAGGAAAATTTGAACCCTGGCAGAATGCCTTCAGAGCTTGCACCCTAAATCACATACCATACTGCCCCTTATTATATAGTCCTTGGTCTATAGAATTTCTGACGGCTACATGGAGGACATTAAATCTGTCTTCACTCAGTCATGTATCTTCACTCAGCCTTGGACCTGGCCAAGCTTTAACTTTTGTGTGGGTGTATGGGTTCAGGATTAAATGTAAAATGAGTTCTATAAAACCTTTTTTTGGAATTATTGACTATGGATGTAATTACTTTAATGGCAGCAAATGCTGTTATTATGCCAAATGGAGTAATTTGTTTAAATGTGGTACATATAAGAAAATCACTAAATTGCATAATTGTAGCACCATGATGAGGTTGCAAGGTTCTTTGTTAAAATTAGATAAAGGTGTGTATAACCACAGAGTACAGATTTAACTTTGGTGATAAAAGGAAGGAATTATTTCTATTTTGGCTAAGATAAAACAAATTTCATTTCAAACATTTTTAAATACGTCTTTTCAAAATCACATCATCACTAAATGGTTTACTAGGCCCGAAGAGGTCTGGTTTTCCCATGGGATATTCTCTATGGACCAAATAAGCCAAATCCAAAATGAGGACAGCTTGGTGAGAATGCAGCCCTGACACCATCAGCTCCTCACTCCAACCTCCAGTTTCCTCATCTCCCTTTGAGAGAAGCCTGGGATCAGGCATAGTATGAGGCTCAATAATACCTTGTTTCCACCCCTTTAAACCATGTTCAAGACATGATATTTAATTAAGCCAGTTATTGCAGTAGAAAAGTATGTAAAATTCTATTATTTCCATTTCTAAAATGAGAAATTCAGTTAAATTTTCCCTCAGTAAAAGAAATAAGAGAGACACAAAATTAACTCAAGAATTCCCTACTTATTGGCCACACTAGGGGTACTTTCTTCAGAGCTGATTATGGTCAGAGGAAAGAAAAGAAGTAGGTGGAATCACTTTGCTACACACCTTTCTCATCATGGGTTTTACATATTCCAGTCTGGATAGTGTATTCTAATACACCATAAAATAGGACCCTGGAAAACCAATCCCACCTCTTAAGACTTGGACAATTACTAGTTTCAATTTAATGGCAAGCAAAGATCATTTATAATTGCCAAGCCAACTGGATTAACCAAGCCTCACAACAAGATTATTAAAGTCCATCAGCCTCTTACATTGACATCAAAATTGCAGGATGATTTACAAAATAACTAGGCCCTGACAGGTTAGATAATGGCAGAGATCACCACTATCATGAAGATTCAGAAGCATCATTTTGAGTGATTGTCAGGTTTGGTGGTGCAGGATAGGTGGGTGGGGTGGGGGGAATCTCTCTGTCTCTGAGAGAGAAAGAGGGAGCTTATTCTGCTAGGTGAGTGTTCTAGGAACCCATCTGTATCAGTGTACCAGCTGGTGTTGTGAGAGACTGCATTCAGCTTCAGTGAATTTTTTTTGAAAACTCTTTCAATGGGCACTTGCCCCTTTCATGATGGGTGATTTACAAAGGCACCTGCCCACACTGCGCTGAGTGTTGACCCATTTTTGACTAAATATGGCATCAACTTCCCCATATCCCACCCTTCCTATTCATCCAATCTTGCCCCAAGTGACTTTTTTTGCTTCCCCAGATGAAAAAA
Organism: Anoura caudifer; assembly: GCA_004027475.1. Taxonomy (NCBI): domain Eukaryota; kingdom Metazoa; phylum Chordata; class Mammalia; order Chiroptera; family Phyllostomidae; genus Anoura; species Anoura caudifer. The sequence goes on from PVKU01005225.1 coordinate 104,286, forward strand.
TGTCCTCAAAGGGAAATGTTTTGCCGATGTGGAAGAGGTGAAACAAACAAAAGGCAGAAGCACCCAAAAGCATCAACATTGGTGAGCCCAAAACCTTTTTGAGCAGTGGAAAAAAAATCTCGATAGGTGCACTGCATCACATGGAGAGTACTTTGAAGGTGACTGAAGTTTATAAACATGTAAGAATAAATACACAATTTTTAAATAAGGAAATTCTGGTTTTTTTTTTGGGTCCCCCCTTGTACACACATATTTTCACACACATATATATTTACCTCTGTATGTATTACAATGTAACTATATGTATACACAATATACAGAGCTAAATTTATTTTGGACCAGATCTAACTTGAAGGTTAAGACCCCTGGGCCTGCAATTTTCATTGTTTCTAAAAATCCATGTTATAAAGACTAAAGTATTTCTGACAGGGGAAATAAAAAAGATTTCTAAAGGATTTTCAGCACTCTGTAATGAATAGTGTTAATGCTCATTTTGTCAGTATACTTATTACCAAACAGGCAGCCACAGTTTTATAGGAAAGTAAGATGAGTTATTTATGTTTGTGGAACAAATACAAGACAAAAAGGACACAGAGGGATTGTTGTTTTGACATCACAGAATCTCAGAAGTGGAAAAGATTTTGAGGTTGCCCAATTCACCGACTCTCATGAATGGAATTGCAATAATAACTAGAAATAAAGAAAGAAGCATAATAATTTCAACTTACAGGCTTTGGAGTTTTCCATGGAGAAAAGAAACCTGTAATAAAGAAAACAATATTTGAACTTTGAAAATATACCCTACCACCACTTATGGGTGGCATGATATTAAAATAATTGTGAGTCACTTTAAATTAGTTAACAGCAAACAACAAAAACCACAAAAAATTGGGTCTGGCTGTATAGTTTCCCTTAAGGAGCCAAATAATTAATGATTCAAAGAACGTTTTTTAAAAATTTGCAGCTGAGGATTCTGAGGGGTGAGTAACTGTGTGGCAACTAGCCATTTTCTGAGTGTAACACTAAATCATTCCTAGGGGCCCCTGTGGCTGGAGAAGGAGAGAGGAAAAAAGGAGAGGGAAAGGAGAGGGGAGAGAGGAGTGAGAGGATAGAGGATAGAGAAAGAGAGAAGTGAGATAAAACTTTAGATTTTTACAGGTAAATATCTTTCTTACTATTCAGTGCCAGGGCACTAGACTCATCAGGGGGATCATTTTGTAAATCATGTAAATGTCTAACTACTATGCTGTGCACCTGAAACTAAAATAAAATAATAGTGAATGTCAACTGTAATTGAAAAACAAAAAAAATTAAAAAGAACTAATTCTGTCTTATGTACTTAAAAATCAGTCAACAAGCCTTCATTAGTCCTCCATTTCAAAATAATGTATATACCTGCATTGTGAATCAGATTCTAACTTTTAGGGAACTGTTCTCCCACTGAGATCTTCTCTAGAGCAGATATCTATTTTATTACATTTTTACTATTACTTATTATTTACTATTTACTATTACTTACTATTTACTTATTACTTACTATTTACTATTATTTATTACTATTTTATTTTATATCTACTTTATCTTTCTCTGTCTCTTCTCTCTTCTCTTTTCTCTCTCCTCTCTTACACCTTAGTGTTAGCACACTGTTTTGCATGAAGAAATAGCTCAAATCTTTTTTTAGATGAATGAGTCATGTATCAACAAACACATTTTTTCCCAACTTATTGAGCTGAAGATTGGACTGAACTCTGTGATCCAAATGACCATTAAGATAATTAAAAGTGTAAGCAGAACAAAACAAACAAACCTCACAGACAACAGTATGGTGATTGCCAGAGGGAAAGGGGGTTGGGGGAGGTAGAACTTGACTTGGGGTGGTAAACACATGATATAATATACAGAGGCTGTACTATAGAATTGCACTCCTGAAACCTACATAATTTTATTAACTAATGTCATCCCAATAAATTCAATAAAAATAAAATAAAATGATGTATTTAAAAATGATAATTAAAAGTAAAAGACAGATTAATTCCCTTTCCTTTTTTCCTTTATTATTATTTTATCAATTGTATCAGTTTGAAAAAATGGTGGTAAAAACAAGCTTTAACATAATGGGGATGTTGGTGGAGGGGGTTGCCACATATTGACTCTGGCAAGCCAAAACATAATAATCCAGGGTACAAAACAAAGTTCTTTTCATATAATATAGTCCCTGTTTCAACACTTCCACTCATTGTAATGTTAGGTGGTATCTGGTAAAATGTCCAATTACAAATGAAATATTGAAACTATGTTATATACATATATTATATTACTACCTTTAAAACTGGGAATTGTACAAAATGGGAATATTTGAAACCTATAACCCATTTATAGGAAATATCTACAGAAACCTGAACACATGATTATCTAGACACTAACACAATCCAGTGCAGGCAATGCATAAATACTGAGTGCTTCTCAATGCACCATTGTGAAGAACTGATGCTTCATTTTATGAAAAGGGTAAGAGTCTATAATTCATTGTTTCTCAGCTTTCCTTGGAACCCAGAGTTAAATTTAAAGTTCAAGTGTAATAGCCACCTTACCTAAGGATATTTGTAGAATTACTCTTTTTTCTTACATACTTTGTATGTTCTTATCTCTCTTTCCAGCTAATGAAAAAATATTTTGTTCAAAGTGTGGTTTGATTAATGTGATTATAAGGATTTAATCACACCCTTTTGGGAAATATCTCAGACTAAAAATTACAGATAAGTAAACATATTAATTATCTTTGATTTGTTCTATAAAATAATAATGAAAATGGTTTGACCACTAATTTTAAAGTAAAACAATTTATGACTTATTGGCCAATTAACCATTATTTTCTGTGAAGGATAAAATGTATTTGCTGTTTTATGAAATTTTCAGCAAAAGTTCTTTTGAGAAACAATGTCACTTATACATTCTTGCAATGCCAAAACATTCAATTATTTCCTCTGCTTTCTTTGTGTTATAACCTTCCTTGAGTGCCCCAAAAGATTTTGAGTATTCGCTATTTTACATTTGTTAGGGGCTGTGAATTTCTTAGACTTCAAGACAGATGTATTGAAAATGGCTCCTCCATTATGGAGCTCTCATCTCCACATAGGACATTATCTTAAGGGGTGATTATTTTGTCTGCAGAGCATGTGTAATCATCTGACCTCTCAGCAGTTATGGTGCCAGAACTAAAATGGGCTGAGAAGGACAATGGTCAAGATCAGACGCAGAGACAGGGATGTTTAATTTGGCCCCCTTTCATCACGGGCACTTTGGCTTCCCATCCTCTTAAGGCTGTTTCACTTGGGCGAACTTCAGACCATCCGCAAACCTCCAGACCTCGCTCCTGCTCCCAGTGCCGCAGTTTCTGGAATGTTCGTAATGCTGAGTTCCACTGCAGAGGCTTTTTACTGAGTCACTGTCAAAAAGAAGCTATTTGCTATGGAGCAAGTAATTTTAGATAGTAAGAAATAGTGTCAGAATAGGTTTCTTATAACTTACATGATCCTTTGTGTTTCTTTGGCAAGTTGTCAATCATGTTATAAACATTTAAATTAAGATGAATAGAAAATATCTATTTTGGATATACTCAGTTTGGCCTGTTCAAGTCAGAAGGCCAAGTTTTCTATGACTAAACTCCAATTTTCTACTTAACTTCATTGCAAGAGCTAGAGAAATACTGTAATAGTGTGGGTGAAACTATCACATATTATAAATGTGAAATAATTTTTGTAGGGATGGCTCCTCTAGAAAACTTTCTATAGATCCATTAACATTAAAACCCCCCAAACAAAATAAAAATTTTAAATCCTATTTCTGCAGTGTCTCTTTTTCTGAGGTCATTCTGGCCAGAGACAGATCACAGAAGCCAGGAAGGCTTGTTGGTTGAGAAGATCACTCTTGGCTCCTCACCGCCCACCTTCAGAGGGGACAGCATGAGGACAGAGATAGCTTCTCCTCAAGCCTTTCAGAGCTGACAGTCTTCTTTATAAAACCAAGTTCAAAGTAAGAGAGCTTTTTCTATAAAATAATAATAACAGTTCCTTTATGTTTTAGTTTATTTCTGTCCTTTATTTCCCCAATTTCTATAGGAAATAGTATAATTCCTGTATGAGATTAAAAATTTCTTTATAATGACCCATGTTTTCTGTACTGATTATTTAATACATTTGCAGAAATGCAAATGTATTAAATACATGTTTTCATGTTTCAGCTCACTGAAACATGAAACATGAGTAAGAACATCTGACGAAAAGATAAGGTGGAAATATTTAGATGCAGCTGATAAGAAAGTTTAGATGCATTAAACAAAAGACACAAAACTGAATTAGATCTTTAAAATCTGTATTCTTTAGAACAAGAAATAAAACTAAAATATATTTTTAATTTTGTACCTAAAAGCATTGTGAGATTGGTGGAGAAACAGAAGCATGATGCAAATAGACCAGAAATTCTGGTGCTTGAAAATGGAAGACAGCAATGACTTCATGTTGAAATTTAAATTAAGTTCTACATGTCAATGAAGTATAATTTTTAGTAAACTATAAGAATATGGTTACAAGATAAATTATATTAGGCCCCAGTTAAATTTGAAGTTCAAATAAATAACAGATAATTTGTTAGTTGTCTTATATATTATACAAGACATTGCATAGGAGATACTTATACTAAAAATTATTTGTTATTTATCTGAAATTAATTTAACTGGGAATTCTGTATTTAAATTTTCTTTTTTTATCCTCACTTGAGGACATTTTTTTCATAGCTGTTAGTGAGAGAAGAAGTGACAGAAAACAAGAGAAACGCTGATTCAAGAGAGAAGCATCAATTGGTTGCCTCCTGCATGCACCTGGATGGGGGAGTGGAGCCCAGACTTGGGATTGTGAACATCTGGACTGTGGTCAAACATGCTGTGCCTGGACCTGGATGTGAGTTTGTGGGATCAAACTTATAGGTATGTGCCTTGACCAGGAATCGAATTTGCAACCTTTTGGTTACAGGAGGATGCTCCAACCAACTGAGCCACGCTGGCGAGGGTGAATTCTGTATTTTTATTTGCTAAATCAGAACACCCTATCAGTAACATTTAACATGTGTTGGGCATCCACTTGGAAATAAAAATGCAATAGTAACATCTACTGCAGGTAATATTCATTTGATTCAGTAAAATCCCCAGAAAATATTTAATATTTCTTTTTCTTACACCTCTGCCCCATCCCCACCATGTTTGATTGTCAAGAATCTTGCTTCAGAGAAACCTGAAACATCTCTTTGCTATAAAGGTCATTGGATTGTGTTGGTTGGCTGTTTACCAGTAGCTTTGACTAAGGTCCCACTTCATAAAGGCCTGTTTTCAAATTGTGTGATGACTGTTCAGTAACATTGCCTTATCCCAAGAGAAACACTCCACAGAGTGACTCTTTTCAGAACGTACTATTTCTGACACATGATACCCTGCATGAAAGGGTGTCAATATATTTGCGGTAGCTCTGAAGAGAGAGCCCCTTTCCAGCGTGTATTTGTGAGTTATTTGGTAAGAATTTTTATTACCATTATTTACTTTCACAGAGCAAGAAGATGATGAACTTCTTAAAACCACCCCAATTCAAATAAGTGACCAAAACTCAATGAAGAGCAATTTAATCGCAGAGTCCCATCGTGATCAATTTGGAATAACACCAAGACAATTTTTTGAGCATTCTAAGAATTTCCCCAAACAGAACTAAATTTTCTGATATGCCTCTGTACTCCATTTGCTAGACTGAACTTCCATTTGCAGAATGTGAAATGGTTTCTCCTTCAACTGAAATATTTGCTACAACATACAACTCTGGTTTTGGAGATTATCATTACAGTTTCAAGTATTTTATAGGGGATTCTACAATTACTAAAAATGATAGAGATGCAGGGGAAACACTTTCTAGTTCTCATTTTCCTTAAGTAATAGAAAAGGAATAGTAATCACTTTGTAATAAAAACTTCTTTCACTGAAAATGTCCATGCCCTGGGTTATTAAAAGCCATGTGCTGTTTTGCTTAAAAAAGAAGGAAGACAAATAATGTGAATTTACTTAACACTACTGAAATGCACACTTAAATATGGCTAATATGGCAAATTTTATGTTATGTATATTTTACTATGCTTAAAAAACAGCAATAAAAAAAAGATTGAAGAAGAAAGGGAGAACAAAAGTACATGCATATTGTATGAGTGTAAGAGAAAATAAGAGAAAGAAAGAAATTTTTTCACAGACTCTATGGAACCTTGCTGGAGGACAGGAGACTCGCCTGCACACCCATACAGACCCTTCTGACTCTCAGGTTATTCTGTTTTATAAAATATTGGAAGCAAAAAGTAAACCCATGTTTCCTACTACATTTCTGAAAGTATTTCAGGGACTGTGAGAAACTCTTCTATTCAAGGGAACTTTTTTTTTTTTTTTTTAAGGTTTCCCAGAGGGGTAAAAAGCCCTAGCGTTTTTAGTGTCTGCAGTTAGGACTCATTTGAGGGTGAAAAATACAACTAATACAGTTAATCTTTAATTTAACGATTCTTCCATTTTCCCACAGCCTGGCAAATTTTCCATAAAAAATTCAGCCTTTGGTGAATGTAAGCCAGCAGGGTAATGAGCTAATTTCCATTAAAACTAGTTCAATGTTATTCACTTTTTTTCCTGGTTTTTGACTGATTCATGTATTTCTTATTAAAATTCATTAAATGGGCTAAGCCCCGCAGTTCCTTTAGGTAATTTATTTAAGCTATTTGAAGTCAGCAAAAGGGCAATTCTTCTTAATGAAACTGACCTGGGCCAAGAAATGACCTTCCATTAAGCAAGCACAGGACATACAAGGCACTGCTGGCGGTGCCTGAGCCTCATAGTACCAGGCTCCAGCCAAACAAAATAGTCAGTTTGCAAAGAAAATGTCAAATTGGCTGCCACCTATGGCCTGGAGAATCTGTTTAGAAACAGATTTCTCTGCAATGCTTTAACAATGATTCTTTCTGCATCTTTAAAATAAAAGTGTTTTTTTTTTTTTTTTTTTAAACAAACACTATAAAGTGCTTTCACATGGCCCTTTCCCCCTGGCTTTGTTTCCTATGCACAGAATAATCTGACCATCTCAAGTAATCCCAATGAGTATCTAGAAAGGATAAGCCTGCATATGTTGTCTTTTGATAAACTTGATTACATAAAGGATATGTTCTAAATAAAGCAGACCTGGTGGACATCTCGATCAGGAATAAAGGAATGGACTAGAAGAAGAATTGTGTCAGAGAGGCTAAAACCCAGAGCGAGGTGAGGTTTGCAGAAAATATTAACTACAAAGGGCTTTATCTTTATGTCCTGAACAAGACCAAGAGCAATGAAGAGAGAACAGGGGGAGTTGCCTCCCAGTTACATCTTGGGTGGAAGTCATTCCCTTCTCCCTGGCTCAAAGCATAGCCACAGCTATTCAATATATCTATGAGACCAGTTAAAGGTTATAGATATGTTAAATGACCGTTCTGGAGGTTATCTGCAAAACTGTTGCTATGCAAACAGCTCTCAGTGGCCCTGCTCCATTTGTCCCTTCCCCCAACTCATACCTGATGGGGGAAGGGGTGAGGACATCTTATATGTCTTTCTAATATTTCCTGGACACCCTGAGTTCTGGGCCCCATTCCAAATTTCTGTTTTGGGGTCCCCCCTCTTGGCTGCTCTGTATGATGATGGCACCCTGTACACAGTTGGCAAAGAAAACATGAAAGGATATCAGTGCTTGTGTGGTAGGCAGTCAGACAGATAGGAGCAGAGCAAGCACAATGGGCCAGGTTACAGAAAGTCCCCAGGACAGAAAGCTCCGAGTGCTCAGCAACGAATAAAAATGGGAAAACAAGGCCCTCACCCCCAGGGTGACCATTCCTCCCTTAACTTATTGCTGGTCACGTGGTTTGGACCCTTTCCTTACCTTTCCTCCTGGCCTGTTGCTAGTCATATGGTAGACCCCCATGGAGGATGAACAAGGGGCAGAAGAGTGGCCTCACATGGCTTCCATGCAGACCCTTGAACCAGCATTCCCTTAGGCATCAGCCTCTAGGGATATCATCTAGGCCTCAGCAAAGTTTCAGCTCCAGGCCCAGAAAAGCAGCAAAACCAGGCAGAGTGATGCCATAGCTGCCTCAGGAACACCTGCCATTGTAACAGGGTGCAGCCAAGTTGGGGAAGGGTGGGGCAAAATAGGGATTTGGAAAGGGGCCCAAAACTCAGGGTATCCAGGAAATATTAGAAAGACATATAAGATGTCCTCACCCCTTCCCCCTCAGGTGTGAGTTGGGGGAAGGGACAAATGGAGCAGGGCCAGTTGAGAGTGGTTTTACATAGCAACAGATTTGCAGCTAACCTCTGGCATGGTCATTTAACATATCTATAACCTTTAACTGGTTTTATAGATATGTTGAATAGCTGTGGCTATGCTTTGAGCCAGGGAGAAGGGAGTGACTTCCACCCAAGATGTGACTGGGAGGCAATTCCCTCTGTTTATGGCTCCTGTGTGAGAGCTTGGAGATGATTGGCTCCACCCAGGCAGTCACCTCGACCCCTTATCTTCTCTCTCCTGAGCTCCAAGGGGCCCATATTTTGTCTCTGTAACTTGTTTCCTGAGCCCATTTCTTCTACAGCTCACTTCTTCTACCTCTGCGACTTTCTAAATAACTTTCTCTTAGAGTTTGACTCTTAGCCAGAACTGAAGTCCTGACGTTGCTGAACCAAGCTCTGGTTTGACTCCACCGGTCTAACAACTGGTGTTATTATCACTGCCATCACTTGCAAATAGAAAATTTGGATTCTGAAAGTAATATTTTTTAAAAAATGATGATTGCATAATGATGAAGTTGTTTTTTTGGAGAAAAAACCTAGAAACACACTTAAGTAATTTAAGACAGGCTAGATGTCTACCTGCTTTGGTATTTTACATCAACATTAAATAAACTTGTATTGAGTTGGGAGTCTCTCACAAACACCAGGAATTCAACACAGCAAAAGTGGAACCTTTGATCTTTTCTCCCAAATCTTCTCTTCTGTTCCCTATTTTGGCCGCTTTTACTTGATCCTCCAAGTTTCTAAGATAGGAATATGAGAGTCATTTTTAGTATCCCCATCTCTCTAACTTCCTTATCATAAAACTCTGTCTATTCTACCTCCAAAATCTATTTCAAACCCACTTCTCTGCACCTGCGCAGCTGCCACTGTGATCCACACCCACCATCATTGCTTGCCTGAACAGAAGCAACAGCAAATTTACTGGTGTCACAGAATCAAATCATGTTTAAAAATCCTTCAATTGATTCCTATCACATTTAGGGGAAAACACAAAAGTCTCTGCATAAATTGTTCCCTCCCAAATAGTGGTCCCTCCCAATTACTTACTCCCCAGACACATTATGGGTTACTCATCTTTACTCACTCAAGCTCCCTGACTAAGCCATACTCTCTAACCATAGGACCTTTGCATGAGCTAATTTCATTTGCCTTGCCTTTGTCACTCTTCTCATAGCTATCTCTGACTCCTTTTGTTTGTGTCAGCTGAACTATCACTCCTCAGGTGAGATGTTCCTGACTTTATATTAAATCAAAGTTCTCTATTGCAATTTCTCATTGCATCCTATATTTTCCATTATACGATACACACCACTATTTGTAATTATATTTATGAAATCATATTCACATTATTATATTTGTGAAATTATTAGTTTATGTCCAGTCCCCAACTCATGTATAAATTCCATTTTGGGAGTGATCATTCCTATTTATTCACAGTGTCCTCTCAGTACTTAGCACAATGCTGACACAGTAGATACTTATATAAACACATTTGAATAAATTAAAAACACTAGTGAAGGGTGAGGAGAATAGGACAGACAAACTCACAAGAAACCTAGGAGAACTGGTGAGGCATGGTAATTTGCTGGGTGTAGTGTAATGGAGGAGATAAAATCTATGATGACTTTTGTCTTAGAACATGGATGGATGATGGTGTCATTAGCTGAGGTAAGAAATACAGGAAAGAGGCTTCCTAGAGTGGAGCCTAGCAAGTATGATTATGGGAAAAGTGAATTTAAGGTGGTTTTTGGGAGTTTGGATCCAAATGTAGTTTGAACTACATTTTTAGGTTTGCATGTAGTAGCTGGTTCTATTGTCTGTTAGTCAGTAGAACTAACAGGTTAGAGATCTAATAAGTCAGGTTAAACTTAAAATAATGCAACAAAGTTGTACAGCATGAAAAGAGAACTCCTTATGATATACAGAAGAATTAATAAAGTGTCTGAGGAGTAACAGAGAGCTAAGTAAAGAGAAAGTTTCCAGAGGTAGTAAAGGAAAATATCCCCAACACAAGGCTTTTGGTAGTTTGTCCAAGAGGAGGGTCACCAGTGGCCTTGGTGGGAGTGGTTTAACTGCTACAACAGAGGCAGAACTAGGTTTCAGTAGGTTTGAGTGAATGGAAAGTGAGGAAGTAGAACCAAGAAATGGCTATGAGGTTGAAGAGACAGTGTCATAGTGGCTATGGGGTACATAACCCCTATGAAGGGAAACTTTCTTTGGGTATAAGCATGATTATATTCAGATAAGGAGGTTCCTGAACAGAGACTGTATCTGAAGATTCAGGAGGAAAGAGGAAATTAATTGATGAAATTATTTCATGAGAAGATTAGAGAGGATGGCATCTAAGGCACAAAATAAGAAATTAATCTTAATTGAGAAAGAAGAGCATCCAAGTCCTTATCAAGAGGCTGGAGCACATCCATGCTGAGGAAGCCCAGGGGTCTTCCCTAAGAGCCAGGGCTGGGACTGGGTAGCAGAACTTACAGTAGCTGAAAGTGAGAAAGTTAATGGAGGAGGGGAGGTTGTAGGGTTTTGGTTATGCAAGGAAGCTGGAGGAGAAAGCAAAAATAACCTGCATGGAAACATTTGGTTCAGGGGATGGAAGCAAAGATATAAACAGAAAAATCACTTCTGAGACAGTATAGCAAAGAGTTTATACACACAGTATATGGGGTAAAAACGATGTGAATTCTGGTCTCAGCTCCACCTCTCTCTAGTTATGGGGTTTCACATATACACGGGAGGGCTTAGACTACTGGGATTAACTTGTGGGCTATGAGTAAGACCCTGGGTTTGCTTTGTGGTTCACATCTGGGTGACTGTGAGCAAGTCCACTATTGTCTTTAAGGCACAGATTCCTTATCTGCAACCAAGAAAAGATAATAATAGGAGTTATTTGGTTCTGGCCAAGATGGAGGAATAGGTAGAAATGCTTCGCTTCCTTATAGAACTAAAAGAAGGATAACAATCAATTTAAAAACAAATAACAACAAGAACCACAAGAAAATGAAACTGCATGGAACCCCAGCAAATAAGAAGTTAAAGAAATATTCATCCAGACCAGGAGGAGGGGTAGAGATGGGCAGCTGGAAAAGAGGATGCATGGCAAGGCAGTGGACCAGGTGGGTGAGGCTGCAGCTGGCTGATTGGGAAACTAAAAACTCAAAACCTCTGGCTGTAAAATTCTGTGGGGGTTGTGAAGGTGAGAGAAGCTCCCAGTCTCACAGGAGAGTCCATTGGTGGGGCCCATGGGATCCTAGAATGTACACAAACTCATCCACATGGGAATCAGCACCAGAAGGGCCCAATTCGATTGTGGGCAGTGGGGGAAGTGATGGAAAGAGGGGTGAGAGCTGAGCAAGCAACATGGTTCTCTCTTTGACCCCTCTCCCACATACAGCACCACAACACAGCAATGTGGGTTGTCCCACCCTTGAAAATGTCTAAAGCTCCCCCCCTTACAACATAACAGGTGCCCCACTGAGACAAAGAAATATGGCCCAAATGAAAGAACAGATCAAAACTCCAGAAAAAAATTAGCAATGAGAAAGCCAACCTATCAGATTCAGAGTTCAAAGCACTGGTAATCAGGATGCTCACAGAAATGATTGAGCTTGGTCGCAAATAGAAGGAAGAAATGAAGGACATACAAAGTGAAATAAAGGAAAATATACAGGGAACCAACAGTGAAGAGAAGGAAACCAGGACCCAATTCAACTGGAATTAAGGGAAGAAATAAACATTCCACTGGAACAGAATGAAGAAACAAGAATTCAAAAAAATGAGGAGAGGATTAGGAACCTCTGGGACAACTTTAAGTGCTCCAACAATCAAATCACAGGGGTGTCAGAAGGAGAAGAAGGAGAGCAAGAAACTAAAAACTTATTTGAAAAAAAAAAAAAAAAACAATTAAGAAGAACTTCCCCAATCTGGCAAAGGAAATAGATTTCCAGGAAGTCCAGGAAGCCCAGAGAGTCCCAAAGAAATTGGACCCAAGGAGGAACACACCAAAGCATATCATAATTACATTACCCAATATTAAAGATAAGGAGAGAATCTTAAAAGCAGAAAAAAGAAAAGCAGAAGAACAGACAAGAGAAAAGGAGAGAGTTACCTACAAAGGAGTTCCCATAAGGCTATCAGCTGATTTCTCTAAAGAAACCTTGCAGGCAAGAAGGGGCTGGAAAGAAGTATTCCAAGTCATAAAAGGCAAGGACCTACATCCAAGATTGCTCTATCCAGCAAAGCTATCATTTAGAATGGAAGGGCAGATAAAGTGCTTCCCAGATAAGGTCAAGTTAAAGGAGTTCATCATCAACAAGCCCTTATTATGTGAAATGTTAAAGGGACTTATCTAAGAAAAAGAAGATGATCAAAAACTATGAACAATAAAATGACAACAAACTCTTGACTATCAACAACTGAATCTAAAAAACAAAAAGAAAATCTAAGCAAACAACTCGAACAGGCACAAAAAACACAGAAATGGACATCACATGGAGGGTTATCAATGGGGAGAGAGAGAATGAGGGAAAAGGTACAGGGAATAAGAAGCATACATGGTAGGTACAAAATAGACAGGGAGAAGTTAAGAACAGTATAGGAAATGGAGAAGCCAAAGAACTTATATGTATGACCCATGGACATGAACTAAGGTATAGGGATGCTGGAGGGTGGGGGTGGTGCAGGGAGAAGGAGGATAAAGGGAAGAAAAAATTGAGACAACTGTAACAGCATAATCAATAAAATATACTTAAAAATAATAGGAATTATTTTTGTGAGAACTAAATAATAATAATGCATTTTATAATTTGTCACTGTAAAATAGTGCACCGTTCCATTTAGTGCTTTTGATGTATTTTGAATTCTTTTTCTACAAAATAAAGATCTTTTCAGAAAAGATGTTCAACAGTTTATTGTCACAACAGATACATAATTTTTTTGCTTAGTTGTGTTATGTTTTTTGCTCCTTTAAGATTCCTGTTAAGTTCTTTTAAGCTGCCTTTTGCTATATGGAATATGACTTGTTTAAAGCAAATCATTTTTTAAATCCCATTAAAGGTTTTCCTTCTGCTCCTGGTTAGAGGAGTAAGGTAGCTCACTAACCTCACTCAGTAGTCCTTGTGCTCTAGCATAAACTGTACTCTCAGTTTATAGTGATTATATCATAACTATTCTTTTATGAATTGTTTTTAACTTTGCATTTTCCTGTAACCATTTACACAGTGATTACTGAGACTTAACCAAGTAAAGTGGTTTTACTGCTCACCACAGTTTCTTTTATGCCACCATTTCTCATTTTTGGACTTTGAATTTTTGTTCTCTATTAGTATGCATCCTCAAAATTTTCAGGATCAGTCTATGTTTGATTTCATAAGTAGAATAGTGACCTCCTAAAGATGTCTACATCCTAGTCCTTAGAACCTGTGCATATGTTACTTTCATGACAAAAGGGATTTTGTGAATGTAGTTAGAATTAAGGACTGTGAGATCGTGAGATTGGGAGAATGTTTTAGATTATCTATATGGACCCCATCCAATTACACATGTCCTTAAAAATGGAGAAGCTTTCCTGGCCACAGATAAAGAGAGAGGGCAGTGTAAAAAGGAATCACTTTGCCATTGCTGGCTTTGAAGATAGAGGAAAAGGGTCAAAAGCCATGGAAATATGGAGAAGCATCCAGAAACTGGAAAAGGCAAATGGATTCTCCCCCAGAAAACCAGGAAAAGAACGCTGCTATGCTGATACAATGATCCTAGCCCAGTGAGACCCAGACTGGATTTCCAAGCTATAGCAGCGTGTGATAATAAAGTTGTATTGTTTTACACTAAGTTTGTAGTAATTCATTATGGCAATGATAGAAAACCTAAATACATGGTATCTTTTCCAAGAACTTGCATATGAATTCTAGTTTCATTAATGAATTCTTAGATCAGAATTTCTTTCAAATTCCACGGTAATTTTCTATTGTCCTCTAGCATCTAGTAATGATGCAAAGGACAAGGCTGGATCCACTCAATTTTTGTTCATTTCTAAGTAACCTTTTATTTTCTTCCCTGAATAATTGTATAAGATCTTCTTTAACCTTTTATATGCTTTACAAATTGTTAGAATATGCCTAGGTGTGAATTTCTTTTAACTAATTCTTCCTAGAATATAGTGAGAACATTTGCTTTAGGTTTTCTCTGAAGTCTTTCTACTTCAGATGTGGTTTTGAGTACCTACCGGCAGCATCAGCTTTACCTGGGGGCTTGATAGAAATCCCAAATCCCAGACCCCAGACCTATTGAATCAGATCTGCAATTTAACAAGATTTCCAGTAGATTCACATGTGCATGTGAGAGGTACTGCTCAAAGGCTAGTCTATTACCTGTGGATTTGATCTTGACTCCTTTTTTCAGTTTTTCTCCTTAATTTCTTCAACCATCAGTATTTATCAAATATGGGCCATGCCTCTCCACCCCTGTCTGCAGGTTAGAATCGGAGCTCTTGGTTTCACACGTCATTTCCTTTCCCTTCCTCTCCTAACTCTGACAGCGCCTCCACCCCCCCAGCTCATCCTCACATTTGAGATGCTGTGTAAATAGCAGTGTTACTGGGAGAAGAGTGTTGTGCATGTGACTGCTGCTGACGTGGAATAAAGCTCAAACCAGCTGCTCTGTAACTGCAGAGCTCCTCAAGTTGACCTCGACAGCATCAATTTCTTGCACTGTTTTACCTTTTACTGATTCTAATGAACATTTTAAATTTCTGAGGTAATTCCAAACCCCTCGGATTTATTTATTACAGCCTTTTTACTTCATCAAGCATCACTTTGCTTGGTGTTTGCTTTTCAGGCTGCTCTGCCCATTTCTGTTTTTTAAGTGTTTCACAGTCATGCTCCTCCTCCTAATCTTCAAGGCTAATTGTAATTATTCCTTTCTTAAATGCTTAACTATTCTGTTATATGCTCTATGCTGGCCTTTAATTTGTTTCCCCATTCATTTAAAAAGGGAAAATTTATTCAGATTCAGATTCCTGGCCTCCACGACTGCCTTTTTAAGTGACTCTGCGAAATAAGACCCATTTTGGATTTCACACGACAGTGAACACATGTGCACAGCTTGTAGCCAGACTTCCACTGGCAATGGTGGTGTACAGCTTTGCTGGACAGTGAGAGAAACTTCGCTTAACACAACTTCCTAATTTTGTTTGCTTGAAATTTATGATGGCTTCTATATATTACTGGGAGCCTTCTTTCTTATAGCTCTGCCCTCATCCACAGTGCTCCATGTAAATGTGCCATGTGCCCCAGGAGAAAATTTGTCACCACTCTCTCCTCTCTACTTTCTGCTATGGTGTGGTCTGGCATTTGAGAATTCAGAATTGGTTGAAACACAGTAGTTGTGAAAAAGAACTGCTTATTCAGTGGGGAGAAGGTTAAACACAGCTCTCACTGCCCTATAAAAGTACCTAAGCAGTCTCATCATTGCTAGACATTTTCCTTTCTATGTTTTCCTGCCTCTTCACTGGAATGTTGCCAGGAAGCACATAGGAGATTCTTTGGCCTGATGTCATTTTAAATAGAACTTCTTAGTAGCATAATCTGTTAATGTAGAGAATAATTTTATCTCTATTTGTATATATATTATACATATTATATATATAATTTATAAACTAAGGTTTGAAATATAGGTAGGACTTATACTTATTTATTTCCTGTGTTGACTAACTTAACCAGCTAAGGCTTGAAGTAATAAATCTTTATTTAAGTTTCTGGCATCCCTGGTTAGCATCACTTAGGGGAGAGAAAGTGCAAATATCTTTATAGGATTGCCTTTCAAATGTATTTTTCAATAATCAAAATCACAAGACAGAGATAAAAATAAATTGGTTTGCTTTGTGGTGGGAAACTTGGTGTAAATGAATTTGTTTCCTTCTCCCTTTTCCCCCTTTCTTACTCCCAGGTTCACCTATGGGGATTTCTAGAGAAGAGGGAAAAATAGTTTTGTTGGGTCCATTTTGGAATGACGAGTCAGAGCTCACATCTCAGTTGGTGGGTCATCAGGAGGAACTTCACTGACTGAGGTTTGTAAATCAATGCTTTACATACGGAAAGATGCCTCTTTAGTTTTGGGTTCTCCCGTAAGTAGACCCTGAGATAAGGACTTGGTGACCCTAGGAAGCACAAATAAAGAATGAGGAGAGTGAATCCAGGAAGCAAAAGGCAAGTAATACTCCAAAAGGCAAGTAACTGCTATGAGCACCCAGGACTCAGTTCCCCTGTGGATCTTCTGAAAAACCGTGGGGATAAGACATCAGAGCCTTCCTACTGTGAATGGCGAGGCAAGGGCATTTGTCTTCTGACTGCGTCCTCTCTTGGAGGATGAGGATTGTTCCCACTGAGTACTGCTCTCCCAGAGTGTTAAGGCTCCCACATTTCTGGGTTGTCCTGCTTAAGGCTGAGGAAGCACCTGTAGTGCCAGAGGAAGTTCTCAGGCAGAGAATCAGAGACCATGATTTTTGAGGCTGGACTCCTCAATTTGCTGGGAATTCCACAGCTGCCTGTGATCTTGGGTCTGGGTGGTTCAGAAGATTCAAAGTGGCAGATTTTGTTAACAAAAACAGGCAAACCATATTTGTGGTGGGAGGAAAACCTAAATCAATATGCATTTAAAGTAGTCAGGGGTGGGGGTGGGGAGAGATAAAGGATTTACATAGTGTTAAAATGGGGTGATAAGGGATTCCAAGATGGCTGCAGAGTAGTTGGAAACTCCCTCCACTTGCTCCCAGCCCTGGACTGATCTTGCAGCTAACCACAGAGCCATCAACTTGAAAATCCAGCTAAGTGTGACTGAGAGTGTGTGTGAGTGGGCATGTGCACGGATGAGTGTGAGGGTGTGTGCAGGAATGTGCGAGTGCCTGTCTGCCTTGAGAGCACTTGGGGGTGGGCAGCCCAGGCTGTCCTGGTGGAGCTGCTGTCCCAGCCACGGTAGCCGCCACCCAGCCTGGAGTTTCTGTCTGTGCAGATTTGGAGTGCGAGTCATTTTGTTGAATTTGCAATATCCTCCTCGGGAAGAAGCTGTCAGAGCTGCTGCACTTCAGTGACCTCCTTGCCCTCTGGGCAGGGCCGTGTACCCCTCTGCCTCCAGAAGCCAGGGTCTGGGGGACTGCGGTACTTGAAGTGGAGGGGGCTGTATGCTCCCTGACCCTGGGTACCGCTGGAAGCAGGAATGGTGCAGGTGCTGAAGAGGCTGTGGATTGGCTCAGGACCTGGGAGTGCCCCGGGGGAGAGAGGCAGCTATGGTGGCGCTTGCAGCAGAGTCTGTGGTGGGAGCAGCAGTGGGAGTCCAAGGCTGAGACTCCAGGGAGAGAGTGGCTCCAGAACACCGCCACTGTCCTGTGTTACAGTTTTGCTGCTGGACTCCTCCATTCCCTCCACCACTCCATCAGGATGATATGAGACTTAAAAGAAGATGATGCACACAGGATATATTCTATTGATTTGGGAGGGAAGAGGAGAGGTGTTGGTATGAGAGAGAAAAGTCTATTAAGTGGCGTCCTGTACATGCCCTGACTGGGGAGCCAACCTACACCTAGAATCCCTCTCAAGGCAGAGGCAGGCTGGTAGGCGTTGAGGCCCTTAGTCAGCCAGATGGGGGAATGTTCCCACTGATGAATGAGCCAATGAAAAATCAGGCCCCAAATAAAACAGGAGAGTCCATATAACCCACACAAAAGACATTCCTAGAACACCCAGATCAGGCAATCAAGGAGTCTGTAGCATGGGGGCCTCTGCTCTGGGGAGAGACAAAAACTGCTGAAGATAAACCCATTATCTTTTTTTTCCTTTAAGGGGCAAGCAGGTTGTGTGTCTGGGGCTGTTCATTTTGGGCCCCAGCGAAGGGAGGGTGGTGCCGACAGGAGTCACGTGAAGAGAGTCTGGAGTGGGAGGCACAGGGGAGTTTGGAGGAACAGCTGTGGGGTTTTCAGGGCTGGGATATACCTGGGCTAAACAGCAGCCATCTTTCTTGAGAAGAGCTAGCTCCTCCCAGGGGAAAATCAGTCACCTTACCCTCTCGGATACCACTCCCCCCACCTTCTGAAAATCCCCTCACCACAAATTCTGAAATCCTGTTTGCTCCATTCAGCAAGATTTTTTGGTTATTTTTTTTTTCGGATCACTCTGTTTTAGTGTTCTGTTTTTGTTTTTTGTTTTTATTTTCTTTTCTCCCATCCTACATCTTAACCCTTGCTGAGGGGACAGCAACATAAACATACTCAGGGGTCATCAGAGACTGGTGGTCAGTGCAGTCAATCCATACACTATCCTGGGAAACAAACTGGTACTTCATCCTCGTGGGAGAGCCACAGAGACACCATCCTGGCATTCGGAAGACTCAAAATCTGGACTTTGGAAGCTACTGGTGGCCCTGCCTACCTAGTACAGGGAAATAATAATCCCACATAGACTCAAACTAGTGGCTCCAGGGAGGGGAAACAAACCCTCCCACCATCCCTGAAATCTGAAAAGCACCTGCCATGGGAGATCCAGTTATCATAGCCCCTGTTTCCACCAGAAGCCCTCTCAGAAATAGTCAGGTCTGTGACTAGTCTAAGATTGACAGCACGCCAGCAGGCAGAGACAGGCAGAGACAGGCAGAGGTGGATCCTGTGGTAGCTTGGGACATTGGCTGACACACCTCTGGACCCCGTGTGGATAAAATCCAGCTTTGCAGAGCAACTTGGCCCAACCCTGGAGCAGCCAAACCTGTGGACAGTACCTGACATTAGCTTACACCAGATTCAGACATCAAAGTGGTGTCTAAAGGGAGAAACCAGAAGTCAAGATCTAAACTCTGCTGAGACAAATCCACTTGGCTCTTTTCTCATTATCTCAGCTACTTTTACTTTTCATAGACTTCTTATTTATTTTCTTTTGTTTTTGGTACTCTAATTTTTTTGATAGCTCCTATTCTTCTCTTACCTTTGACTACTCTACTTTTCCCTTCTCTCATTTTATTACTTTTATTTTTTTCTGTGTTCCTTTTCCCCAGTTTCCTCCTTCAATTCATTATAAGTAGTAGTTCTCTTCCTCTTTCTCCTCTGATAATCACTTTTATTTCCTTTGTTCCTCTTATATTCTTCTTCCTTTTCCCCTTTCTCTACTATTCTATTTCTCTTTCTGTTTTTAATATTCTGTACTGTTTTGTTGTCGATATTGCTGTGGTGATCAGGGCGGGGCTGCTTGTTTTGGTGTTATTTTTCTGTTGTTTTGCTTTGTTCTGCTATCACCTATACAACAGCATACAACATGTGGTAGAAGTTGAGCCTCTAAGTTAGCCAGATGGAGGGGAGTTCCAACCAAAGAAAGGGCCAATAATAATCAGGACCCAAATGCAACAGGAAAGTCCACATAACCCACACAGAGAATATTCCTGGAGCATACAGATAAGAAGATTAAGGAATTGTACCACCGGGGCCCACAGTACTCCTAACACACAGAGCCACTCCACGAGACAGAGAGTCAAGGCAAATTAAAAGAAAAGGAGGAATCTCCAGAAAAGTGCTAAGTGAAATTGAGGCAAGCAATTTATCAGACATAGAGTTCAAAGTAATGGTTATAAGGATGCTCAAGAAACTTAGTGAGAACTACAAGGAACTTAGTGGGACCTACATCAACATGAAAAAAGACATAGAAACATTGAATAAGAACTAGATAGAAATGAAGAAATATCTGAAATGAAGAACACACTAGAAGGAATGAAAATCAGAGTATCAAATCAGTGAGCTGGATGACTGGTAGGAAAAAACACCCAGTCAGAAGAGTAAAATGAAAAAAGACTCAAAAAGAATGAGGATTGTTTAAGGGAGCTTTGGGACAACATGAAATGTAACAATATTGACATTGTAGGGATACCAGAAAGAGAAGAAAAGGAGCAAGGGATAGAAAATCTGTTCAAAAAAATAATGACAGGAAACTTCCCTAACTTGGTGAGGGAAAATGTCATACAAGTCCTGGAAGCACAGGTAATACCTGTAAACCCAAAGAAGCCCACTCCAAGACACATTACAATCAAAATGGCAAAATTCAAAGACAAAGAGAGAATCTTAAAGGCAGTAAGAGAGAAACAGCTAGTAACATATGGAGGAGTTCCAATAAGGCTACCAGCTGATTTCTCAACAGAAACACTACAAGCAAAAGGGATTGGCACTAAATATTTAAAGTAATGAAAAGCAAGAACCTGCCACCAAGACTACTCTATCCAGCAAGGCTCTCATTAAAAATGGAAGGTGAAATAAAGAGCTTCCCAGACAAAAGAATGCATTTCCATCAGCCAGCACTGCAAGAAATGCTACAGGGACTGCTTTAAGAAGAAGAAGAAACAGAGAGAGAGAGAGATAGGAACACATATACACAGAGAAAAAATGGCAATAAATAAGTACCTATCAATAATAACCTTAAATGTAAATGGGTTAAATGCTCCAGTCAAAAGAAATAGGGTAGCTGAATGGATAAGAAAATACTACCTGTATATATGCTGTCTACAAGAAACACAGCTCAGAACAAAAGATATGTACAAGCTGAAAGTGAAGGGATGGAAAACATACTCTATGCAAACGGACATGAAAAATAAAGCAGGGGTAGCAATACTTATATCAGACAATACAGACTTCAAAACAAAGGCCTTAACAAAAGACAAAGAAGGTCACTTAAGGAATAGTCCAACAAGAGGATATAACCCCGATAAATATATGCACCCAATACAGGTAGACCTGAATATAAAGCAAATATTGGAAGATTTTAAGAAATAGATAGCCAGTAATACAGTCATTGTATGGGGATTTTAACACCCCACTGTCAACAATGGATAGATCTTCTAAACAAGAAATTAATAAAAATACTGCAGAATTGAATGACACTCTACATCAAATGGACTTAATATTTATAAAATATTTCACAACAAAGAAGCAAAATAAACATTCTTCTCAAATGCACCTGTATCATTCTTAAAGATAGACTACATGGTATGACACAAACAAGCCTTAACAAATTCAAGAAAATTGAAATCATCCCAAGCATCTGCTCAGATCACAATGGCTGGAAACTAGAGATCAACCTCAAGAAAAAAACCTCAAAAACATTCAAATACATGAAGGCTGAATAACATGTTTTTAAATAATGAATGGGTTAATGATGAGATCAAGGGAAAAAAGTATTTGTAAACAAATGAAAATGAACACACAACAACCCAAAACCTATGAGAACAGCGAAAGCAGTACTGAGATGGATTTTCATAGCAATTCAGGCATACCTACAGAAGATAGAAAAATCTCAAATGAACAATATAACCTTACATCTGAAAGAAATAGAGGAACAACAGCAACAACAAGCCCAAAGCAAGCAGAATAAAGGGAGTCATCAAGATCAGGGCTGAATTAAATGACATAGACACTGAAAAAAACAATTCAAAGGATCAGTGAAACCAGGAGCTAGTTCTTTGAAGAGATAAACAAAGTTGACAAGCTGTTAACGAGACTGTCATCAAGAAAAAAGCAAGAGAGAGGACTCAAATAAATCAGAAATGAAAGAGGAGAAGTAACAACTGAAATACAAAGAATTGTAAGAAATTACTTCTTATAATTATGTCAAGAAATTGGAGAACCTGGGTGAAGTGGATAAATTTTTAGAAACATACAATCCTCCAAAACTGAATCAGGAAGAGCCAGAAAACCTCAATAGACCAGTAACAATTAGCAAAATTGAAGCAGTAATTAAAAAACTCCCAATATGCAAAAACTCTTGTCCAAATGGCTTCACAGGCAAATTTTACCGACCATTCAAAGAAGAACTAACACCTCTTCTTCTCACACTGGTCCAAAAAAATTCGAGACAAGGGTAGACTCCCAAACTCTTTTTATGAGGCCATTATTATCCTAATCCCAAAACCAGATGAATACACAACAAAGAAAGAAAATTAGAGGCCAATATCTTTGATGAATATAGCAGCTAAAATTCTCAATAAAATACTAGCAAATTGAACCCAACAATGCACTAAAAAGATCATACACCATGATCAAGTGGGATTTATTCCAGGGATGCAAGGATAGTACAATATTTGCAAATCAATAAATATTATACATCCCATAAAGAAAATGAAAGACAAAAATCACATGATAACATCAATAGAAACATGCAGAAAAAGCATTTGTTAAAATCCAGCATCCATTTATGATAAAAACACTCAGCAACATGGGAATAGAGGGAACCTACCTCAACGTAATAAAGGGAAAAACGTACTATCAACATCATATTCAATGGGCAAACACTGAAAGCATTTCCCTTAAGATCAGGAATACGACAAGGGTGTTGGTTTTCACTACTCTTATTCAACATAATACTGGAGATCTTAGCCATAGCAATCAAAAGAAGAAGAAATAAAAGGCACCCAAATTGGAAAGAAGGGAAGTAAAACTGTCATTATTTGCAGACAGCATGATAGTGTACATAGAAAACCCTATAGGCTCCACCCAAAAACTACTTGACCTAATAAGAGAATTTGGTAAAGTAGTGGAATAAAAAGTCAATGTTCAGAAATTGATGGCATTTTTGTACACTAACAATGAAAAATCAGAAAGAGAAACTAAGAAAAAAATTCCACTTACTATAGCAGTAAATACATAAATAAATAAATAACCCAGGAATGAATTTAATTGAGTAGGTAAAAGACCTGTATTTGGAAAACCATAGAACACTGAAGAAAGAAGTTGATGAGGAGAGAGAAGATGGCAGCACGGTAAGAGGATGCACATCCCTCTTCCCCCTTCACACAGGTGATAAACTGGGACAATTTTCAATGGAGCACAGCAAACAGACATCAGAAACACAGCATATTTGAAAACAGGTGATTGAAAATTGCAGTGGACATTGAAAAACCAGACGGTACTGAACCGTCTGAACAAGGAGACACCAGTGCTGAACAAGGAGAAAAACAATACGGTCACCCCTCGGCCACTGCAGCCATCAAGGCCAGAAAAACCAGCTTGGCAAGACTGATAACAGCAAGAGTGGGCGGTTTTGATGTTTTCTGTTTTTTTTTTGATTTTTTTCTTTTTCTCTTTTTTATTATTAATTTTTCATAATTTTGATCTTTTTTACCCCTCAACTCATTTTTGCTTCTCATTACTTCCTTCTTGTTTTATTCCTTCTTCCTTTCTTTCCAAGCTTATCTCTTCTTCCTTTCTCTTTTTTCTTTTCTTTTCATTCTGCTTTTCTTTATTCTATTTTCAT